>VXBW01003655.1:152712-165063 GCA_013400375.1 Thinocorus orbignyianus | reverse complement strand
CTGTTGGAACAGGTCCAGCAGAGGGCCACAAACATGATCAGAGGGATGGAGCAACTCTCCTATGAAGACAGGCTGAGAGAGCTGGGGGTGTTCAGCCTGAAGAAGAGAAGGCTCCAGGGAGACCTTGTAGCAGCCTTTCAGTATCTGAAGGGAGCTACAGGAGAGCTGGGGAGGGACTCTTTGTCAGGAAGTCTAGTGATAGGATGAGGGGTAATGGTTTTAAATTGGAAGAGGGGAGATTTAGATTAGATACTATGAAGAAATTCTTTACTGTGAGGGTGGTGAGGCACTGGAACAGGTTGCCCAGAGAAGCTGTGGATGCTCCATCCCTGGAAGTGTTCAAGGCCAGGCTGGATGGGGCTTTGAGCAACCTGCTCTAGTGGGAGGTGTCCCTGTTCATGGCAGGGGGGTTGGAACTCAACAATCTTTAAGGTCTCTTCCAACTCTAACCATTCTATGATTCTATGAAAGCTGCAAAAATTCTGGCTTACTAAGAGCAAAATTTGAACAATGAACTCCAGCCCCAGACTACCTGCAATTTTAACAGGAACAGTGGAGACATGGTGCCCAGCAGAGCCTAGAAGAATAAAAAAAGGGAAGTTTCATAATGGCTAAGAACATGATGTTAAGATGTGAAGTATTGGTAGGATCTATATTAAGACGTAAGAGAAACATTCATTTTATGACAGCAAAGGATTCTAGGAAGTGAAATACAATTAGAGAAACTATAAATGCTGTAGCAGAGAAGAGCAGGTTAGGAAAAGGTTATACTACAGATTAAAAGGATTCAGTAGAAACGGAAAGCTTCAAAGTGAAGTTTTGAACAGCTTTTGTTATACTTGTTTCTTGCTCCTTTTCTGATTAAAGTATTGTGCCGAAGCATTCTCCCTTTAGCTGCCCATTTCAGTTTTAAAAAGAAAGAATGCTATCTCCCTTTTATCTTAAAAAGAAAGCTGACATTAGAACAATTGGTGGTACACTGCTCAATGTCAAGCGGCTCCAGGTCAAAGACCTGAAGAAAAGGCACAGTTCGTATTTTAACATTTCACTCACTCAGCTGCAATATCTGCCCATAAAATGCTATCAGATGTTTCTGCTTCAGCATACAATAGAAAAGGCTGCTTTTTAGAAAGAAACTAATGCTCACTTAGTTTCTTGTCATTGATTCAGGGAGTGACAGCCAACAGCCAAAATGAAAAGAGTTAAAAACTGGTAAAATCTCAACAATATTAACAGTGTCAAGTCCGTGTCATATTCCTAGAACAATTTCATATTCAGTACCCACTTTGACAGTATCAACTCAAACATATCTATAACTGAGTATTTTATAACCATCATCTGTCCCAGAAAGCAAGTAGGTGCTTACACTCCAGTTTGTACTTGACAGAGCTGAACATGGTTTGTATTTACCCCAGTTTAGTGCGAATGAAGGATTAGGTATTTCTGTCTCCACTTTGCTCAGATCCTTGACTGAGAGAGGAGATGTCTGGATGAAGGCAGGTGACTTTGGGAAAGAGATTATTTAATTTTTTACCAGAACTGAGTGTACAATCAAGACACTACCTGGCAATGCTGGGCTGAGCTGGATTTGTTCACCAAAGTAAACCTTAGCAGTATTGATTTTTTTTTTTCTCTAATAAATCTCTCATTCTGCAGAAAACTATGCACAACTGACATCTAAACCACTGGTCTTCTAGGTAGCAAAATGGCAAGCCAGTCTTATTGCAAGTCTTGTACGCTCTGTTTAAATATCTGGGGAGAACGTTTGCCCTTTCACAACAACGTGGCACTGAGTCACATTTGTCTTGTGTTCAGCTTCAACCTCCAGTTCCTTTTTCACCTAAACCCTTGCCCTCCATTTTCCATTTCCCCTGTTAGTCACTGCTGCCTTCACACCAAGCATTTCTCTCTTGTACCATGCCCTTTCTCAGCCGCCGGGCTATTTCAGGCTGTCAAGAACCTTGCAAATTCTCAGCCTGTCTTCCAGTGTACATGGAATCAGTCTTAGCTTCATGTTATCTAAGAGTTTAATAAACAAATTCAGTAAGTCCACCTCCATTCAGGAAGGCATTTTCAAATTCTTATTAAATTTAAAAAAAACAAACACCAAAACACACACAAAAAGTTTTCCTTCAGAACATTTAAGCTTCAGCCAGATCTTTACACAACACATTTTTGGAGATACTGGGCCAAATCTTATCAAATTCAAATGGAGAGAGAAACAGGTATTTGCATTAATGATAATCTGAGTGAGAACACCCGACAGGGATTAGATGTTATTTATTCAGAGTGATGTTTCTGCATTTGCCTGCTTCTTCCTCCTATATATTTTAATCTCTACAAGGTTTGTTGTAACAGATACAGAATTCCATGGAGTACAACGTGAAACTCAGGACTAGCAATGGTGGTTCTTACCTCGAGAATTTGCCTCCAATTCAGTATAGAAAACAAGGAGATAAGTCTGACAGGAAATACAGTTTACCATGGTGAGCCTCCACAAGGTTCATGTAGCTCCTCACTATGTACTACTGTTACAGGTGCCAAAATCACCACAAGCTGTTTTCATACACGAGATATAAACACCAAAGGTAATTTGAACCTGAAGGAACTTGCAGGTCACCTATGAAATAGAAAGGTAACAAGAAGACAGTGCTGTCTCACAGTTACTCTGTGGCAGCAGCCAGGCTCTCCATGGTTGAGGGGACAGCTGGCTACCAACAACCAGAGCTGCAGGGACAGGGTAAGGAGAGCCCCAAGCCATTGGGAAATGGGCTGGAAGAGCAGCCAAAACACTGCTGAACTCCCTCAACACCTTTTTTTTTGTGGGAAAGGTATTATAGAAAGTCATGCCTTTTGTCAGAGTTTGTTTCAAGGAGCTGCTGCCCAGGGGCTACACCATGCCTGACTGTCTGTGCTAGGCTACCTGGCCCAGCGGCCATCAGCCCCTGCCCCAGCAGGGGCCATCTCCAGCTTCCCATAGTCCTGCCCTTCCCAGCCATGGGCACACATCCTGACCTGGCTTCAGCCTGTCTCCAGGGTGGTGGCTGATGCTCAGGGCTGCCGCAATTGTTCTGGCTGGGGTGGTAGAATAGGCCGTGGCTGCCAAACCCTGCTCTGATGGACCCCTATGAGGAGCCCCCATAGCACCCAGCCTACAGGGAGCCCCCAGGCCCCATGGGGCAATATGACAGGGCTGCTGTAGAGTTTGACAAGCTGTTTTAGGCTACCTCTGATGTCAGTTTAAGTGTGAGTCATTACCCTGTAGCACAGAGGCAGATGAGGAAAGGCCTTTTTTGAGAGGGTCATTCCTTATTTATCAAGTACAACCTTGTCAAGTAGAAAGAGCAGGACATCGTTTACTCCAAAACCCATCACTCTTTTCCCAGTGGGGGAGATCCATGGAATTCTTAAAGCTGCCTCCTTTTCCTACCCTTAAAAGAAAGGGCTGAAACCACTTGCAGCAATGTTAGCACCATGAAAATAGCTACAGATCACTCAAAGGCACTACAAGTCTTCCAGCTTAATTTCTTTTAATCTCAAATGACAAGAGGGAATTAATGTCGATCTCATAAGTATAAACCTTCAGACATTGTCTTTTACTACATAATAGGACAAGTTTAGAAGTAAGGAATGATTACGGAGCCCAAGAAATGGAGGAAAATCTTCAGTTTATGGAGGCCTTCTCATTTAGGGATCCCACTCAGGTAAATCACAGGCCAACCAACTAGAAGCCTTTTGAAAGACTAAGTAAGAATTTATATCTACCTATGTACTTATATCCATTATGTAACATATCCAGCATGACAGATGTAAGAGCATTTACATTTTTCAAGATCACCTTGAGAATTTCTTGCCCCAAACCAAAGACAGTTCATTTTCACCAGACTGATGCAGCAAGTGAAGGTTTATGAAAAACCACCCTGCCCCCTGGGGAAGGCTGGCCACCTCTTGCCTTGCAGCCCAGCTGAACTGTTTCCCCTGTATTGGGGCAGAATAAATAAACCTAGGTTCCCCATCTCAAATACCATATGCATATGCATGCACACATGAGTTTCAATACACATAACATCTTCAAAGAGGATTTTCAGGGTATGAACTGACAAGATTGCCTGTTTCAGCAGGATGCATCCAGCAGCAGACAGCACCATGACATCCATGGGAACTGTGACACACCCACACCTACACGCTGACCCCAGACTGCACATCCACAAGCGCTACCCACCAGGAAGTTAGCCAGCATCTACCTTCCAAAAAATGCAGAGACAGGGGCGTTGGACTAGATGATCTCCAGAGGTCCCTTCCAACCCCTGTCATTGTGTGATTTTGTGACTATACACACTGGATAGTTAGACTTCCCACAACAATGGATTTTGTAAGTAACTTAAAAAAAGAAAGCTATTCTCTCTTTTTTAACTCAAATTTAATCTTTCATACACACCCATCTCCCTGCCATATGTAATCAGAAATTAATCACAGTTACAACAGCAGCTCCTTTAAGTCTGTTTTCTGCTTTTTCTTCACTAGAAATAACACTTCCATTTGTGCCCACTGATGGGCTCACTGTATGTTTTATCTCAGTGTAGTAATCTTCCTGTCCAATGCACAGTTCATTCCCCTCATCCATACAGACATACACCATGTTCTTTGCTTCAGCATCTCATGTGTACCCTTCTCCAACATGATTTTTGCATCCTTACAGTGTGTGTCATCAACTGCAATTCAGTTTGCTCAGTTTTCAACAGCTGCAGCTTTGTATTGCTTGCTGAATAGAAGTCGCTTGGTTTTGTTCCTTGTCTTTCTTAATGGCAAACCCAGTTTGTCAATACAGGTCATGTGAATCCCTCACGCTCTCCAAGAAAGAAAAAGTGAAAGCATGTTTTCTATCATGTGACATTAATAACAGTTATCTTCAAAGAAAATCAGGACATAATCCAGGACTAATTTATACAGAGCCAAAATCAGATAAGGAGTCTTCCAAGATTATTTCCCTGCAGCCTCTCAATCCAGGAGCTCTGGCTTCATTTTCAAAAGACCTACTCAGTTATGCAACCATTCACTTTCAGATGGAGCCAGTGACTGATTAACATCTTGTTCTTTAAGGAATATGAAGTGGGAGCTTGGATAAGCTCCTAGAAAGGATGCCCTGCCACAAGGAAGTGAAATGTCAAATGTTAGTATTCTCATGTGTTTGTCTTAGCCATGCATTCCTTTTCAGTCCATCTGTTCTGTTTTCTAGTAACGTGCCAAATTTTTGGTACTATTCAGAAGGATGAGGTATTTTAGGGGCTATATTCCACTGACCTGTAGATAAGATGTGTAGCTGTATCCATTATTACCTTCTCTAAGGGAAGTACCCTGTGTTTCCAAACTCTTAAATCTATCTGCTTCAAAATTTTGGAAGCTTGAGCATGGGAGTGAAATAAAACTCCTAAACGAACAAGCACACCCAAGAAAAATTTCCAGCTTCTTTTAACTCAGTGGTATCCAGGACAGCTTCCTGTGACCTAACATTCTATAAAGAACTAGCAAGTCAATTCCACTATTAGCATCCTCATTAGACTCAGCACAGAAGTTAATTTCGTTTCTAAGTTGACTTGGAGGTATGTAGACGAGGAAATTGTTTGCTGTACTGTTTCTGTGATGTTGACAAAAGGACATGAGTAACTGTAGGAACTAATCTACTTCTTTTAAATGACCCCATCAATAGCTGCAAGGGGAAAAGACTCATTTGATGCAGTGACAGATCTACAAGTAAACGTGCTTTTTCTCTGTAAAGGGCTAGACGGTATCTATAGAGAAGACCTTGATATGCTGTGCTTACAGACTTTCATGTCTCAAGTACTGACCAGAACTGGTTCTTTGTATAAAAGCAGAATGACAACAGTTTTTTTTCCATAAAGTTTATCAACGCGGGGTTATTCCCCAAATGCATGTTCAATAGCAGAGGTACGGGCAAAAGAAAGAAGAGAACACAGACAGCTAAGTTGCATTAAATTGTAGAATTGATAAGACTGTCATGTCATGCACTTATATCGCTCCAGTGATGATGGAAGCAGGAAAATGCGCTTTAAACCCAGTAAAGCCACCTGAAAAGCAAATTTAGATTTGAGTGAGACACACAAGATATTAGGCCTTTGCATAATTCACTTATTTAGCAAAACTTCAAACCTTTTAAGTCATCATATAAAAGATCTGCAAAGTAGTTGTGTACATCTTTGTGATGCATTTATCATGACAGCAGCACAACACTTCTAGGAAGGTACAAGTAATTTCTACTTTGAATGCAAGAGCAGATTATACAAATACACATATTTTTTTTCCAGTATTTTCCATAGTTATGCAAGTCAAAAGCAGCTAATCTCTCCAATGACATAAGTAACCAAGAACAAGCCACATCAGCAGCACTTTATCCACTTACAGTCAGAGATTTTGGCCCAGAGATTTCTGGAGCAGAATCTGCCATAAGTGACTAAGAAGCTATCACATTTTTTCTTCCACCTCTGGAATCTCTAAGTATTGAGCTCAATCTAATAAGACTAAACCCTTCAGATTCAATTCAGAACTTCATTCAAGATTACCACCACTGTCAGACAGTGGTATGCCCTCTTTTATGGCCCAGTCTGACGCAAGAGCTCTTCCTCCAAGCTCCCTGCTACTAAAATGCTTTTTCCCCTTACTTGTATCACTTCCCTCTCCTTTGATTATTTAACTCTAATGGAATTGTTTAACTCTACATGAACAACTCTATTCTATACCAACACATATTGTATCGTGTTATTCACTGGAGACCAACTTGAAGGAACTAAATTAATTTTCCTTATCTAACAGTATAGAATAACAACACTACTGAAAAAGAAATCCAATCAAGAGTCAAGTCTTGTCAGCTGACATGCAAACAGACATTTGTGATTAAACGTAAGAAAAATATTTTTTACTGTGAGGTAAGTCACAAGCTGAAACTTAAAGCTGTGTCTTGCTTCCTTGACTTTAGCTGGGACACACAGGCTTATTTCACCTCTTGGATAACACATCCTCCCTTGGGCAGAAGATCATCTCTTATGTGGCAGCCATGATAGAATAAATTGCTGTTTCCCATAACCTAGTCTTTCTGGAAAAAAGATTTCTCATTAAAAACAAAACAAAACCAACCCAACTTAAAAAAAAAAAAAGTTACTTTAAATACTCCTTTAAACCTCTTCAAGGTGACAAGGAGAGCCTGACTGCTAGATGTGGTCTATGCAACTTCTCCCTGAGAGCATGCTGTTCTACTGGAGCATGTTCTTCAAAAATGGTAACTTACGGCACATCTAGCGTCTCAGAGAAATACTCTAAAAGTCCATAAAAAGTTAGTTATGCTCTCTAAATGCAACTTGAAGAGGAGTTGCTATGCTCTTTCAACAAGAAACATTCTTAACATTTTGCCCCCAGGTCTAGACTTAAGAACACGATTTGGAGGGCACAGAAAATGAAGAAAACAGTAACATTGATTGGCTGTAACTTTGAGGACTTCAGCACTAACTTTTGCCTGAGTTCTCTGCTATTGCTACCACCCTAAAACATTATTCCTAACAATAGGAAGTGTCGTTACATCTGAGGTCCAGTTTTCTGATTGCTGGACTTTACGGATATAGGAAGCATTGGAACCTAGGAAGAAAACAGCAGCCACCCCAATTCAGGAACATGAAGCTGCAGCAACACCAGGGTATTGCTTCTAAAGCCCTCCACAAGGAAAGACCAGAACCATAGTGCTTCTGTGTGTTATGGAGCATCTGCTAGCCAGACAACTGAGCTAACAAGCAAAAGCACCTCCCAGAGCCACCCCACTCAAAGGAAGAAAAAGCATACCAATTAAGTCTGAGGCAAGAGCAACCAGAAATCAAGGGTTTGTGTTGAGTTATTGGCACTTACTAGCTTGTCATTAAAGTAATAATAGTTGCTGGCTCTCTCCTTTTCAATTATGCTCTCCCTATTGTAGCAGCAATTTGTTCTCTTATGCTTTCTGCAGTTCCCCAAGTAGTTCTGTCCTGCCCTCAGAGGAAGGAAAGCCAGAGGAGCCCCAGCTATCCTTGCTTCCAGAAGTAAAGTACTGTTTAGGCTAAGGTCACACCGCTTTTCCTAAGAGCCTATCTATTTGTAGGCTTGCTTCCCAACAAATAATTCTGCTTCCCCTTCACAGCAAGGTTTGGAAAGAACGAGAAGGGAGATGCCAAAACATGCCTTGATTCAACACTTGATCATGGATGTCATCATCCTTCTACACCGACACGCTGACCTACACACTGACCTGCCATAGCCAGGCACTCAGGGAAGGCATTTCAGCAACTGCCTCCAAGACTGGGACTGATGCTGCTTAATATCTTTGTCAGTGACATGGACAGTGGGATTGAGTGGCACCCTCAGCAAGTTTGCTGAAAACAAGGTGTGTGGCGCAGTTGACAAGCTGGAGGGAAGGGATACCATCCAGAGGGACTTGGACAGGCTTGAGAAGTAAGTACATGTGAACCTCCTGAAGTTCAACAAGGCCAAGTGCAAGGTCCCTGTGGGCTGGGACAGGCCCAAGCATGAGTACAGGCTGGTTGGAGAAAGCATTGACAGCAGCCCCGAGGAGAAGGGCTTGGGATGATGGCTGATGACAAGCTCAACATGTGCACTTGCAGCCCAGAAAGCCAACTGTATCCTGGGCTGCATCAATAGTGCAGCCAGCAGGTCGAGGGAAGTGATTCTGCCCCTCCACTCTGCTCTCATGAGACCCCATCTGGAGTACTATGTCCAGCTCTGGGGTCCCCGGCATAAGAAGGACACTTGTAGAAAGTCCAGAGGAAAGCCACAAAGGTGATCTGAGGGCTGGAGCACCTTCCTATAGAGACAAGCTGAGACAATTGGGAGAGCCTGGAGAAGGCTCCAGGGAGACCTTATAGCAGCCTCCCAGTACCTAAAGCGGGCCTGAAAAATGGGGAGGAAAACTTACCAGGAAGTGTAGCAATAGGAAGAAAGATAACAGTTTTAACTTCAAAGAGGATAGATCTAGGTTAGATCATAGGAAGAAATTCTCTACTCTGAGGGTGGCAAGACATGGGAACAGGTTGCCCATAGAAGCTGTGGATGCCCCATCCCCTGGAAGTGTTCAAGGCCAGGCTGGATGGGGCTTTGAGCAACCTGGTCTAGTGGGAGGTGTCCCTGCCCATGGCAGGGGGGTTGGAACTCTATGATCTTTAAGGTCCCTTCCAGCCCAAACCTTCTGTGATTCTATGATTCTATGACTGTTCACCAGTTGAATTTTGTTGCTCAAAGCCATCTTGGTTTTTTGAAAAACATTTACAGATGGAGTGAAGAAACTAATCATACCCCAGTACCTCAGAACTCATGTTACTGCTTTGATATCTGTAACAGGCAGTTGAGCTCCCTTGTTTCCTCAGCCTATTTTAAACAGAACTACAGAGTGTCACTAGTTACCAGTTTAAAAATCAGGTCATCACAATATGGTTGGGATTTTTCTCAGAAACTAGAGAGAATGATTTAACTGGAAATAACACAAAGTGCCAGCAAGCCATCTGTTCTAACCTCTGTGTTAAAGTTAACAGTTATTTCGGATTTCCACCAAGGAAGTCATCATTCGGGTGTTGGTTTTTTTTACCCTCCAGGGAGTTTAAGCACCCTCTATTTTTATTAAATGGAACAGAAACAACAGTAACTGGAGATCCTTGAAAAAGGAGCAGAAAACAAAAGTCAGGGACACCAGCAGTACAGCGTTGCATAGCTATGTCATTCAAGTCACTTCTCTGCCAACACAGAAGTCAATCCAGATCTTTCCCTGTTTGTCAGAATCTTCCACAAGGGCAAGGCAGGCATCACCACAAACATACACAGTGACTGGCTACAGACTGAGACCATACTGAACCATTTAACACTGCCAGCAGCCCCCAGCACATCTGGGACATCTGCACTTCTAGTATATTTTTGAGATGAAGTATCAGTTAGCTTGTCTATGCTCAGGTCTAATTCTAGGGATGGATACAATGCTTTTTTAAGACATTAGTTTAATATTGAGGCTGGGGAGAGAAAGGCAATATTAAGTAACTTACTAAAAAAAAAAAAAAAAAAAAAAAAAAAAAAAAAAAAAAGAAAGTTAATAACATTCTCTATTTCTAGTTTAAAAAAGCACAAGAGTTTTGTAAGTACCTCCTCAGTTTTTTCCTGGGAGCTTTAACTCGTGCTCATTAACGTAAACCTTTTCCTCCTCTGCACCTTCTCTTTCACAAAGGGGCAGTCTCCCAAATCAAACAGCTTGACACTAGAGTTGATCCTAGTCTGATTCAAGGATTTATTTCCAGCATTGACGTAGCTGAAGTCTCTTGAGACTTAAGTCCACAAGGACATTTGTCTTTTAGCAACAGATGATGTCAAGAGCTGCCACCAGGATTCTTCTCTTGAGATTTTGACCAAAGGCTGCACTTGGAACTTTTGGTGCTACCCTAAGGTAAGTTTTTTCTCAGTCTCATGAAAGCCTCTTCCTTTTAATCTCAGGGCCTAGAAAGAAAAGAGTCTTACATCCAACACATCTGAACTGAAAATACAGTTCTACTAGTGCTCCATGTCTGACCCTGCATTTCTTGCTTGTACTCCATCAGTGACTGAAAGATGTGCTGTCACTGCAAGGGACACCTGTCTTCTCCTCAGCAGAGACCTTTTTCTCAGCAGGTGTGGATCAAAGCTCTTGGGTCAGAACAGTATCCAATGAAGTGCCAGTGGTGCCAGTGCAAGTACATTAGTGCAACTGCAGTTATGATATATGCATGGACTAAAGCCAGTTGATCTACCAACTAGGATTACAGGTATTTAGTTATATATAATGCCAAATCAAATTGCCATGCTGTGAAGAGCATGCAGCATCTATCATCATCATGATCAACGGAATGAGAGCACAGCATCAACCTCTTCTCTACCAGGAGTAGACGGAGATTCACAGCAATACCCATAGACTTTCCTCAAGGGACATCTGCATCTATTTCTGACAACCATAAATCAGACACATGTTTCAAAAGAAATATCAATTCCCGAATTAATAGGTCATCAGCTTAATTCTTTTCCAAACCAACATTAAAACCCGAATCCCAGTTCTGTCTATGTTAAAGTGGATATTACTATAAAGTTATGACATGAAGGAATAAGCCAGAAAAGGTAGAGAAATTAAGTGGCAATTGATACTGAAATAGCATCACACCATGAAGCCTACGGTCCAGAACCTGATCTTAGAAATGCTTATGAATCAGAACCATCAATAAAACTTGCAGAATTCTTTAAAGAGGCACACCAGCTTGATAGTTAAATATTTTACAGTGTCTAGCTATTTCTAGAGGCAAATGCAACTCCTGTTTGCACGTCTGTGGGATGCACAATAGAACTTTCTCTGGGCTCCAGTGCTACCTTACTCGCCCATCCCAAGGTCCTTCCTCAAATAGGTCTCTACCGGTTCCACCACACAGATTTCAGCACAATACGCCAAGTCTGGCAGCACTTTTCTGCATTTACCTTTCCACAGCAAAATGAAGGAATTAAACACTACACACAAAAACCCCACTTCATTACTTGAAGACAAAGCAAGTTTAAGACAGGCAAACCATCACATCCTGTTCTGAAATGTAAATGTGTGTGGGTTTTCACAGCTCAGGTCTTCATAATCATAAATCTTTTCTAGCAAAGCCTTGCTGCTACATAGTCAACTTGGTTGTCGAGGCCTGTGGACAGACAGATTGTAATGGCTCCGTAGGAAAACCAGCGGTACAACTTGCTACGCAAGCCGGTCCAGAGAGATCTCAGTGCCGTGCGCTGCTGCTGGATCTCATGTCATGTCATGTCAGTTCCCTCAGGCCAGAAGCCACGCAAGAAGGGCTGAGGGAGGGCTCCACAGAAAGGGGATTCCCTCTGGCCTTGCAGCCGGAGGGAATCCCAGCCCCATTCCCAGAGCCGTTCTGCACAGCGGATCACCTGCATCGCCCAGATCCGCGGCTTTCCCCACCTGCAAGCAGGGACGAGGAGCTACCTGCCGCAACAGGGCACAGCCAGCCCCGGGACCTGCTCCGGGGAGAGCCTGCCCGCTTCAGGCGGGGATCCCTGGAGCTGCTGCCGCCGGGGCCCCGCTGCGGCGGCGGGGAGGGGATGCGTGTGACTAAGCACCCGCGGCCTCCCCTCGCCCGCCCCGCACCGGCGGCCTCACAGCAGGGCCGCTCCCGGGAGGGCACTGGGCAGGAGGCACCTGCCGCCCCTCCCCGAGGCCAAGAACTAGGCATCAGCCCAGCCCGACGGCCGGGCCCGCAGGGGGTCCTCAGGCCGCATCGGGGCCCCCCCGCGGGC
>VXBW01003655.1:111982-152231 GCA_013400375.1 Thinocorus orbignyianus | reverse complement strand
CCGGAGCTGTCCGCCGGGCCGCGGTGCTGAGGCGGGCAGAGCGGGGAGCGCTGGCCGTGGTGCCGGCAGACCCTGGTGTGCGGGGAGGGTGGTGAAGGGCTCCCGAGGGCACCCGGCCGCCCGTAGGAGCTGGCTGCCCACTCCCTCCCTCGCAGCCCCGACCTCCCCGGGGAAGAGGAAGGCGCTGAGGGAGGGGGCCCTCGGCGGCATGGTCGGGGTCACACCGACCCAGCAGCTTCGTGGCAGGCAGGGGAGCGTGAGCAGGTACACAGCCTTGATGTCACGGTCCCAAAACAGGGCGCAGAGCTCCGGCACTGGGGTGGCCCAAGAAGCGAAGCGGGGAAGCTGCTGGAGCATAGGGCACAGGGCATCTGCCACCATCCAGGTGCTGGCCTGATACCCGACTCGGGCTCCAGGGAAGCTCTGCAGGGGTCTGGGGTGACAAGTCTGCCCCAGTTCATTACTGGGTCCAGCATGGAGCATGCTGGAGGGTGTGGGGCTGAGTGCCTGCGGCACAAGGTTTGGTTGCTTGGGCAAGCACATTGTGAAGTAACCATTTTTCAAAAATTGCCACTGATTTAAAAGTGATATGTTGACACAAGAAAAACAAGGGAAGTGAAAATAGCTGTGCCCCGGCTGGGTTAGTTACATGTGATTCAGAAGTATCCCTGGAGTAATCTAAGGATTTCATGCAGCAGCTGAAGCCCCAGGTTGTGTAGCGGTTAGGACAGCCTGTCTGATCTTACAGGAACGTTTGAAATCTCTGATCAAGGTTTATTACTATTACTATTGGCATCCCACTGTGCTGGTTACTGTACAAACACTCATTAGGAAGACAGTCCCTGCCTCCCTTCTCGCCGACAGCAATAGCAGCTATTGAGCCTACCCCTCCACAGCAGCACTTTCAAAATAAACAGTGATCAGATTCTGTGGATTGATTGCGTGCAACAGGGGAAGGGACATATCATTTACATTTTTTGATGCAAACTTTCAGTGTAGGTTGATCTGAAGGTCTGTTAGTGCTACAGATTTTACAAATTTTATAATACTGACTATTTCTGTCTAAAAACCAAAAATTAATGTCCTTCTCATGATTCTCAAGGACTTCAACATAACCTGGAATACAATAAAAGCTGGACTTTATATGTATTTAAAAGATCAATCTGATATTTTTAAAATGCAATGTCTTCATTAAAACTTTAAAGTTCTATGTAATGTGTACAGGCAAATCCATCAAAACAAATCCATCTCCCGTGTGTCCTTAAGCAAACAGAAAAGCCCCATGTAATTTGAGAGGTGAGATTTAAGCCATATTTCTACTTTGAAAAAAATCTCATAAGTGTCCTATTGATTATATTAAAAAATTACTAAGTTTATATACAAATGGATTTTAAGTATTTTTTCTTAATGCAAACTCTGCCAATTTAGCCTGTAACTTGGGCATCATGCTGGCTTCATTTCGTCTCCCTGCTCACCAGAAATCATAGCTCTGTAAGCCAAACTATCCTTTTAATCACATCCATGCCAACCTGTATCTTCAGAATACCCTGATGGGAAGGCATAAATGGACTTTGCAGAATTTTTCTTGCTAGTAATGATGAGCGACTAGCTTGAACCTCATGAATCCAGTTTGTTGGGTTGACATGTAGGAAAACACAGATTACTCTTCACAGACCTTGTCTGTTTTATATACAGTCCCTGTGAAACAAAAAGTAGTAGTGTCCTGAGTCAACATTCTCAGACAATGTTTTTAAGGCTGAAAAAAATACTGTCAAAAGGTTCTTTTGACTAGAGCCACTAAAGTAAACTTTGGATTTGTGGATGGATTGATCTCCCCATCCAGACGATCCAGAACCTCAGCATCCAGGTTCTATGAGAGTGTCTATGGACACTGAAATATCTTTAAACTTGCTATTTTTGAGTGAAATACAACAGTGGGAAGGACTGCTCTGATCTCCAGGATAGAAAAAGAATATTTATCAGAATGGGTCCCCATTAAAAATATTAATGGAAACAGTCCAGAGACTGAAGAAACCCACCCAGATTTCTCCAGCTGCTGCTTGCAGCAAAGACAATTTCTCCCTACTCTTGCAAACTTCACTCGAAAAGCTGGCTCCCATTGCAGCTGGCTGAGGCACACTGCTAGGGCTTTCCTACCTAATGGCATGCCAGGTGTGAGAACTTCAGTTTTTGTCTTTTGAAGGGAATGTTGGACACGAGCTCTGGGAGGACACCACTGCAACATTGGCGGAGAACGGCAGGAATGAGCCTTGTGGTTGCCAATCCAAAATCACATTTTAAAGATGGAGTATCCTGTCATTCACACTCATCAGCCTTTTGCTGGCAGAACTTTCCCCTCTTTTAGCCTGATCTGTAAGAAGGCAAGTTCTTCTGCCTGTCCCACAAGCAGAGAGACTGCTTTAGTCTCTCATGCGTGCATGGGAGGATAACAGCACTTTTCTGAGACAGGACTATAAGGCTCCCCCACAGGGCTGCATGCCTAGGGTTTGGACTTGTCTTATGGTTTAAAACAGAGCTGTGCATGTATTCCTCTCAGATCAGCCATACAAATTGCTTGTTGGATTACTCTAACCTGAAATGACAGCTCTGGACTGTGAAAATTGCCACATGTGACATGCTAGTAGTCATTTGATCCCAAATGATTGCAGTGAGGTAGAGACAGGACAGGTGGTTCTACAAATGGTCTCATCAGCCCAATAGGTTTTCATAAATGGTTGAGAAAAGGGTCACCAGTGGTGGTTTGCAGTTGAAAGAACTAATTATATAATTGAATGGGACATTATAAACATAGCTGTGTTTTCTCCTTAATCGCCTGTACTTTTGTTTAGCTGCTAGAAAACACTACAGGAGTAAACAGACTTTTGTATCCATGGCAACCTGTGGATCCACTTTTAATTTCTCTACAGAGGAAATGTTTGGCTTTTTTTTTTTTCCCTTGAAGTTTTCTGTTTTCATTGCATTAGCAATGGTACCTTCTGTAAATCCTTCTGACCCCGCCAACCTTCAGGGTTAAGACTATGGTAGGCCTGAGCCTCACATCTTTTGCAAGAGGTCATTGAAGTCTTTAACACTTCCCATGCATCCCCAATGGCCAACTGTCAGTGGCTGATTCCTTAAATTATCTTTCAACCAACTGATAAACTATTTTGAGGAAGACGCATATTGGATCACATCATGCATAGCAGAATTCACTGAGTTGTGTCAGCACTAGTGGTCAGGTGGTCCCTTGTGTTCACTTCGCACAGTTTCAAACCCCATCCTGCTTCTGCTGCAGCCAAAGAACCCACAATCTCATTGCCTTGATCAGTGTGGTCTCTGCTGGGAGTGGAATCAGTCTCTGATTCAGTTTCTTGATTGGGTTGCTGAGGAAGACCACTTCAGTTTCGCATTTGCCTGCTTTGGTGGTTCTGTAGCTCCCATAAATCGACTGTGGGCTGCCTGAAGAGCTCTTGCTGAGAAGCTGAACCATGGGAAGTTGGCAAATCATAGGTTTCTAACTGTTCTCCTCTAACCGCTTCCCTTTCCAATGTTTAAAGATAGCTAGAGATGTATCAGGGTTTTTCTTGTACTACTATTCCATGTGTTTTAGGAGGTGGTAATCTCTCACTGAAGGCACATGCTACGAGAAAAGGATCGTGGGCTAGTTTTTGCTGGTCTGTTAAACCAACATGCAATGTGATGGATTTTAAAACTTAATAGGATAAGAAAAGTGAGGCCTTGTGCCTGTAGTGAGAAGTCCTTAATGTCTCACTTCTCAGTAGCTTACTCTTCATATTTAGACATCAAGCTCTTTGAGGAAGGGTCTTGTGCCATCCTTGCACAGTTCTTCACACTCTCAAACCTTGGCCCAGATCCAACACAATATTGACCTTTCTATCTTCTGCCTAAGCTTCCTCAGTTTCTATTGATTTCAGAGTTTGTAGACCTAAGCCCGGGTGTGTGCCTGGTCCTTTCTCAGCACAAATACATCGAGATGGAATAATATTTAATCAGGTTACAAAATTATTCTTTTCTAATCCTCTGTTCTACAATTGCAGCCCAGAATCTGAATTTCAAACTGTCTTCCACCTCAATACCCTCCTAAAAGGCATCTCTAGAGTTAGAGTCCATTTGTTCATCCAGTGTGAGGTCAATAGGCTGTTGTTCCCTCTCCCATTATTTCATCGCCTCAGGTGAACAGGAAAACTTGGGAAAAAGCCTTCATCAAGACTGAAAACAGCGATGACTTGGCGGCAGTGTACCCTTTCCTTCCAAGGCCCTGCATAGAGGCAGGGAAGAGCTGTTCCATCCCTAGAAGAGATCACAGATCAGGCTGTTTCTCAGCACATCACTGTGTGATGTCCCTACTTCACAAGGAAGAATTCTATCTATACAACCACAACCAGTCATGTTCCATCGCTCTCCATGCTCTGCAATAAAGACTTCTGTTACGTGCCTGTGCAGCTCTGCAGGGCTTGATTTGCCACTGCACTGCCCTGTTTAGTATACTTACTTCCCAAAGGGAGTTGTGGAACTTTCTTCTCCCTACATTTCCTCTGTTGGAAGTAACATTGATAATAGGTGGGTTTGTTTTTTCTTATAAATTCATCAGGTATTTACAGCATGAGATGATAACAACAATAACAATGCTTGTCTACTTACTTACTTCCCAAAGGGAGTTGTGGAACTTTCTTCTCCCTACATTTCCTCTGTTGGAAGTAACATTGATAATAGGTGGGTTTGTTTTTTCTTATAAATTCATCAGGTATTTACAGCATGAGATGATAACAACAATAACAATGCTTGTCTAGATATTTAGTTTTTGCTTTCTGGTTTTCAACTTGTTACTAGTGTTTGAACCCTTTGTTTCTTGGATTGATATTTTACATTGCCCAGGTACGATGTTAACTGAGACCTCAAGGAAAAAAAGCAAGCTTCTGTTTTCAAGTCAGAAAAAGGGAGCAAATATATTTTTCTCAGAGAGGAGATTTTTGTTACTTCTAACAGTGAAACAGGTGCAAGCTGAAATTTAAAATTTAGCAGAGAAATTTATGTGTTTCAGTGAAGAACAATTTTGATTTGTTTGGCCTAAGAGCCTTTGAAAACCATGTTCTGTGCAGGCACGGTACATTTTTAGCAAAGCTGTATTATGAACAACTCTCACCTAAGCTCCAAAGGGAAAGATAAGGTGTGTTGTTCATGCATGCATGGAAGATTAGCTGTTTCATCAATAATTTATGGACGGTCCATAGAGTATGCTGTAACAGTCCGCAAAAGCCCTGTCTTGCTCTCTGGTGCGTTCATGGAGCAGAAGCTACATCCAGTAGGCCAGAAGCAGAGAACTGTGCTGTCTCTTAAAAACCAGTGCTCTAATGCTTCACTCACTTTTTTATTGAAAATGACGCAGTTTTGAAATGTACTTTTTGAAGGGCTGATGCCATGCTTACACTTCACAGCAAGACCTGATCCAGCAAGGCAGATCCTCATGGGTGTGCTGTTAAAGGCTGCAGTCATTAAGTCTACGGCGTACAGCAGGCTTTGTCCCCTACAGTGTAAATCATGTTCAGCTTTGGATTAACATGGAGGTGGAATCTAGAAAGTCCCTGGGACTGGGAGTGGAGTAGCATCTGGAGGCTCTTTGTTTAGCTAGTTAGTTCTAATAAAATACACTACAGGGTCATTAAGTTGGCAGAGTATGACACCCACAACTAGTGACAGAAACTTTATTCCTCTGGACCTACAGCTCACTCACAGTCAGGACTGTGATAACATGTTGACTCCTCACTATGCAGATAACACATTAAAACATACCTGCTTTTCTACCACCTACAGTAGTATTTGCTGTAAGTGATAATTTCAGGTCTTATCCTCTTTGCTCATTAGCTCTGTAGAAACATAAAAGCTTTTTCGGAGATAGTCATGCTGTGGGAACACATGAAGGAGGTGACTAGAGAACAGGAGCCCATCCAGGTTGGTTCCTAATTTGCTGTCTTGCACAGCATTTGTTTTGCCATGGCTGTCCTTGCTTTATCACCACCGGTCTGCAGATTTCCAAGCTCACTTTCCTGAGACCTTCCTAGAAGAATGCTTCAGCTGCCAAGTCAGGTGCCTGCCTGGCTGAGTGAATGGGTAAAGCCAGATTCTGTCTACATCCTCTACAGGCTACACCAGCATCTATTCTTCCTGTTGTAGTTCAAACTGAAGAGTTCTTCAGTGGCAGAATTTGCTCATTTTTTTGTTTGTTTACTGGCTTCTGTATTTACCTTTACAACACAGAAGTAGAGTAGTAATATCATTAAATATCAATCATTGATAATAAATGTTTGATAATTTTATGATTAATGACTCCTTCACAACTACCTTATCAATATTATTAATAAACCATTAAACTTTAGAATAATATCATAAAATAAGTTTAAGATGCTAGTGAAAAGTGTCCCCAAAGATACATATGCACTATGAATGCTTTTTCTTGGAGACAGAGCCCATAAGTGGGTAGAATAACCACAATACCCCAAACCAGTTCCTTGAGTTGTTTATCTTTGACAGCTGCCACCATTTTCCATTTCTGTGCTGAAATGCATTCTGCTTTTTAGCATCTTTTATTAAAATGCCCTTTGAAGACACCAGGAAATACAGTATCCCATCTGGCAGTTGCCAGGATATATTGATCAGTGTTATTTAAATAGTCTCCAATCCATCAACAACCTATAGTAAGCCTTCTCATAAGAGATTACTTCTTTTTTCTGTGTGTGTGTGTGTGTGCTAGTAACTTGTCAGACAATTATAATCCTATTGAAATAGACAGTCCTTGCAAAGCAGTGAATGTTAGCAAAGTAAGCTTAGACTAACACTCTGTTGCATTTCATCAGACACCAAACAGATTTATTTATGTTTGGTGAAAAGCAGCCCCTTAATCGCGTTTTTTAGGGAATTCAATTTCTCTCCAGAGGAAAAATAAAAGAGGCTGAAAAGGCAAAATATCTTCTGTATAGGTCAATATTAGTTGCTTAAGGATCTGAAATGGAATCACATCTTCCCATAAAAAATGGAATAATGTTAGTCACAGAGTATGGCAGATGGCTGTTAGTCACCATTAAATTCAGAGAATTTACCCACTCTGTTCAATCAATATAGCCACGAGAGAGACCAGTTCCCAATTAGCTCCTGCAAAAGAAGTCTTTCAGAAGTCAAAATCTAATCATAAAAGGGAGCAATATTGAAAATGTGCAAGGGGACAGGAAAGAAGAAAGCGAAAGAGAATATTTTCATTAACAAAAATAATTGTTAATCTCAAAAATACCTTCTGTTTGACATCTCTTACCCCGTAGGAGATAATTTCTTTTTCCAAGAAAAGGCTGAAAGTTCAACCATCACAAAATAAGTGGGCTTTGCTCTTGAGGGTAACCGAGCATCTGCAGCAGTGAAAGGAACATACAAACACTTCCCAACTCTCAGGATTTGGCCCATCAAACAGTCCTTTCAGGGCACATCAATGACTGCTGGCTCGACACGCTCTGAGTTTCTATTCTAAGTTGCAACACTGGAAACTACCAATTTCAGAAGCTGTAGTCTCTAAATAGCTTGTAATGTTGTTAGAAATTGCATATTTAAAAGACATCTGGAAAAAAATGTTTGCAACCTTTTGTCAAAAATGGTTTGTTTGCATGCCAGTTTTCCTCCAAATACACAGTCAGGATTCAGAAGAGGAACATTTCCAAAGAGCTTCTTGGTACTGTGAGATGGAGAAAACTACTAACTGAAATGCATTTTTACAAGTTCTCTCTATGGGATGCTGAAAACAGTTTTACAAAAAGTGAAAAAAATCAGCTTTATGTCAGATTTATGTTCTCCCTTTGGTTTTTTTTTTGGTTGATTGATTGGTTGGGGTATTCTTGGTTTTCTGTACCTTAGATAATTTGGTTAATCCTGTTACTTTCATTCAGATGGGCATGCTCTAACAAAACCCTTGCTTTGTCACAGTTTGGCAAACTTACTGTATGTTGGACTGATTACATTTCAAGACAAGCTTCAAACTTTCTTTAAAAAGTCTGTTCCCACTAACTTAAGATAACATGTGAAAACACTTTTATGTGATGAGATCCTACTCTGTTCCTCTTTTGCAGGGAGATGATGTGGTCTGCTGGTGATGCAATTCTGGTGACGCGCTGCAGATAACTCACAAGCCCGAATATTGCTCTTCCACGTACAGCATATCATTGCTACACGGTGGATGGCTGAAAGAGATTGCAGAGAGCTGCTGGCAACATCCCAGCTACTGCGTTGTCTTCTTCTGACAATAACAATTTATGGATTAAATCCACTTTATGAATTATAAAGCCTGAGTTTCTTCTAGTGTCTTAGTTTGTAGCAGCATGTTGTCCCACGCTATGAGCTACTTGCTGCTCATTGGGACTTCACAGCCAAGCAGTCCAGTCCTCAGACCTTGAAACATTTCCTAGAGGCTTTACTTGGGGATTACTCTTCTTAAATTGTCAGAGACTGCTTGCAGGGATTACTTCAGTCCTTATAATCATTCTGTCACTGCTCAAACACTTGAATTGTAGTTTTTATGGAGTATCACCACTGTGTTTCAATCAGAGCGTTGACAAGAAGTGTACAAAGATCAGGCACTGGCACGTTGGCCTGGATTTGAATAGGCACCTTCTCTGACATCAAGGCATGGAGCCTTCTCTGTTGTCTGCTTTCTGAAAAAAGGGACAAAGAAAACACATCTTTTTTTCATGTGCTTTATAAAAACAAATTCCTGCTAGGTAAGCACTGCTTTGTTTTTTTTTTTTTTGCAAAGCTATGTACACTGAAAGCAGCAGAATGTTCATGAAAATTCAGCTATCACTGTAAATCTGACAGTGCTTCATGTGTCACATCCTAGTCTGCTTAATTTGATTAAGTAAATGAGAAACCACTGTGGTAAAGGCTAAATTCTGGAGTGACATTGATATTTGTCAGCTACTTAACTATTGGCCCTTCAAAGTTTCTCTGTAACACAGACAGTCTAGTAAAAAAGAAAGAGAAAGAAGAGAAATCCTTCTGAATGCCAGTTTAGTTATTGAAGCTTAAAATATATATTATGCAAAATATTCTAGCAGCATGCTACCAGACCACTTGTTTGTTCACTTGCAGTGCTTACTCACTTTTCCTCACTTGGGTCACCTGCCTTTTCAAAGGTCTATATGCATAAAATTAGTCCCTGGAGGAGATGACACAAATAAATACGGAAACATGGAATTACTCTCCTGATTTAACAACATCTGCATCTTTGTTCACCTCCCCCACTGTATACAACCACTGCTTGTTCCTCTGGGATGCCTGCTGTCACAGATGAGAGCCTCCTTCGCAGTCTGTGGGCTGAGGACACACTGGTTCCTTGCATTTCCCATACACACAGCCCTGAATTGGTCTCCCTGACGGCATTTGCCCACGCACCTCACCAGGACCAGTAGGAATTTTTGTCACTGATTTAACTGAGTGTAGATTTGTGGATTTCATCTTCCTTGTAAGGTTCCCCTGGTTGATAATTTTATTTTTGAAGTCTTTTCCCACAGTGGCTCACCGTTTATTCCAAATTCTCTTCCCCTCCACGGTCAAAATATAGCAAAGAAATATAAATTAATATCACTGCCCAACATCTATTTAGGGAGCAATGAGGAAATTGTACATTACGTTTAACTGACTTAACTGACATAACAATATCTTGTGGGCTTTTTTGATTTATAGCCATTATTCTTAAAAAGACCTTGCATCTTTGTTAGTGGATTGCTACAATTACAGAGGGAACATTCTCATCTGACTATGATTCCTTACCCATTGAAGAGTGGAAATCATGCTGCTCTGCAGACACAGCCTTCCTTTACAAGCTGTGCTGTTCAATAGCTTACCCTTCTCACGGGTATGGACTGCATAGCCACCTGGCCACCAAGGCATATCATGGGCCTGCTATTAACCTAGTGGTGTGGCTGCAGTCCCTGGAGCTTCTCTCCTTTCTCCATCCCTGGGTAAATTTGCACCTGCCCTTCTTGGGGCTCTGATTTCCTATATAACCTGTGCCATTGCCTTCCAGAAAGAAGGCAAAGTCCAGTTCATGACTTATTCCCATGCTCAGTTACAGCTATTAGATGTCTTCTCAGATGTCTGTCTTTTCCAGGAAAACTTCTCAACTGCTTTTGCATCCTGGACACCTTTAACAGCATCAACACCTACTAGCAAGGTGGTACCTCAGGAGCATACTGCTCGCTCCCACAGACAATTAGTCTCTTAGCATTACTTAAAGATTGGTATGTAAATTATATTTCTCTGGAGCCTTTAACTTTTTAGTAAAACAGACATTTGCTGCAGGCAGCTGCAGTACAAGTCAAACCAATTTATTTAGTGAAGATTAATAATTTGATACAATTATTTTCCAAGGACACTTACTAGGGTTATTTTTGAATGTTCAGTCATTTCTCATCCTTAAATGAACCAAGTGCAAGTTTCCAATCCTGGAAAAGACAGACGCTGTCCCCTTTCTGCTAGTTCAGTGAGCATAAATCTCCTTGATCTTGAAATACACAAAAGCAGACTGAAAGCTAAAAGAAAAACCTGAGCATTTAGCTGTCTTGGAAATGTCTTTCCAAATATATATTCTACAAGATTTATCTTGAAAAGCTTGTTAAACAGATCTGCTCAGTATTGGGCATCTTTTGTCTGGTGATTTAAGTAGAGACATTGATTCCACTGAGAGAAAATAGTAAGGGCTACTGACAAAATAGCTGACTGTACATCTGCACTTTTCAGGAATAATGGAATGTACTTTAATTTATATAATTGTGGAAAATGCACCATGTTTTAAGGAAACCCTGGCTATTCCTTCATATCCTAAACATCCCATATTTATCATTTGCCCTGTTAAATGAATGGTTGCTTGTTGATGAGGATATGTGTTTGCAATAGGTACTAAGCGAGATGAATCAATAGGTTAGGCCAGATAATCTAGGGTTGCAACTGCCTGATTCAGTAATATTCCTCTCTATTAGCCTTATCTGTCCATAAGATGTATGCTCATCATGTCGAGGAAACTCTTTATTTGTCAGTGCTTGTGTCTGCAGTTTTTCCCCTCCTCTGCCTCAGGCACAGCACGGGGAATGGCACAGAAACTCAGGCTCACTGGACTCAGAGGCCCAGACCCCATGAGCCACTGACAAGATCCACCTTATCTGTGTCACTTCTTCCTTCACAAAGGCTCCACCACATTCTTTCAGAAAGGCTCTTCAAACACAGCAGAGAACCAGCTGTTGACTGGGTGAGTTGTTGCAGCAGTGGCAGCCAGCTCCAAGTGACTGGATGTATGCCCATCTTGCTAATTAAGAGATCGGTGCTGCCACTGAGTGATGGTTACGTGTCAGGTTGCTTGATGGAGAGTTACAGATACCATGCCCAGATGCCATGTGAATGTTCTGTCACAAGACAGTACATGGGCCGCATTTGTGGGCCCTCCATCAGAAGCATCCCTCTCTGGCATGAGCATGGAGCCTCCGTTCCTTAAAAACTCTGCTGGGCAGGATTTCAGATTTCTCCAGTACTATCTTATCTTCTTTTTTCCATTAACTCAGAAGCAAAACTTGATCAATGCTCAATGCAGAGTGCACCCATCCATCTCTTCTTTCTTTCTCCTATTTCTGTTTTCCTATTGATCTCTGCAGATGGGGCATGATATTATGAAGCTGGAAGATACACTGACATTTCTTCATTCCTGAAGGCATTCTCAGTCATCTGTAAATGTTAAAAAAGGATGACAGTTTCCAAGATCAGTTGACATTTCATTTCAGGTTATGACATACACACTAAAGGTATGAGGTTAATTGTGATATGTCTTCAGGGTGACTCCATACCCAGGAACTCCTGTGAGAGAGGTGGAGGATATGGGAGCTTTAGTAGGAAAGGTGACCTGCTGGAGAGGAAGACCAAAAGACAAAGGGTCTCAGCAAGAGGAAAAGAAAGAAAATATGAATGATAATGCTGGGACAGACCAAAGGTCTCTCTTGCCTACATACTCTCTCTGTCAAAGTCTAATAGTAGAAGGTTAGACAAAAAGCCTAACGGTACAGTGCTGTCATGCAACCACGGTTTGCTCCCCAGCCTTGATCTCTCATCTGCTTTACATATGAATTTACAGCCATCGTTGCCTTAAGAGGTTTCCAGCAGTTCTGTCTTAGAATATTTCATGTGAAAATTAATGTGCTCCAAGCATTATTACTCTTTATTGCACCTAGGAGATTATGGTGCATGTTGGCTTTATACTATCTGAATAGTTTAATCATGTCAGTCCTTTGCAAAAGAGATGACCATCAATCACAGTGATTTTTATACTTCTCTGTTGACTCCATGAATGTCTAGATGACTAAATCAACCTGTTTTTCTCCCAATTATTCTAGTAAAAAGTATTACTAGACTAGGAACAGGATGGAAACCAAGCAGTTTCTCCCTATTTAGTTACAAATCAAATTTTTCCTCATTTATTATTTTTAACTGACTAATTGATTTAGTTCCAGTTAGTCACTTTTGGTTACTTCGAAGTCTAATGAAAAAAAAAATAAATCTGGAACACCTGAAGAAAAGTGTATAGTCTTATGGAAATAGCTGTCTTTTTTTTCTCGGCTATATTTGCTTTGAAATGCTTGTTTAGTGTAACATGGCAATTTCCAGAATGGCCAAGTCAGTGAATTATCAAAAAAGATATTTGGGAGTTTTCATGAATGTACTCATTAGCAGTCTTAAAAATCATGTTAAAAGCAGACTTAAATGGGGGAAAGAATCCAGCACTGGAGAAGTAATATAATCATAGAATCATAGAATGGTTAGAGTTGGAAAGGACCTTAAAGATCATCGAGTTCCAACCCCCCTGCCATGGGCAGGGACACCTCCCACTAGAGCAGGTTTCTCAAAGCCCCATCCAGCCTGGCCTTGAACACTTCCAGGGATGAGGCGTCCACAGCTTCTCTGGGCAACCTTTTCCAGTGCCTCACCCCCCTCACAGGAAAGAATTTCTTTATCGTATCTAATCTAAATCTCTCCTCTTCCAATTTAAAACCATTACCCCTTGTCCTATCGCTACAGTTCCTGACAAACAGTCCAGGTAGAAATAGCATCTTTGGAAACTGGTTTATTCTGTCCCTTTTATATAAACAGGTCAGAGTGGAAAGAGGCAGCTTCTTCCAAACACAAGCAAACACCACACTGTTTTCCAGAAATTGTGTCACACAGAGATAATGAATGGCACTTTTAGTTCTCCAGTGGTGTCCCCCTGGGCACCAAAGACAGAATATTTCAGAAGAGGAAAATCTATTGTGCCTTGCTGGCAATTTTCCCTCTTTCACTCTGCTCAGAATAACAAAGACAGTGCGGTGCATCTTCTTGTCCCTACCCATTGAGAAACACTAGCACTGTACCACCATAGCAGTCCCTGTGGCCGACTATGGTTGGCTTTGACTGGAAGCTTCTCCTCAGGCTTCAGCAGTGCTCCATTCAGGATGCGTAGACTGGGATCTGCCAGTGCTGAAACCACCCACCCAGTCCACCCAAAAGAGGCATTGCACACAGGCTAAAGCATCCAGCAAGCCTGACTATCTCTGCTTCCTGTTCAGAGTGCCCTGTCACCCTGGCAGAAGAGGTATCTTCAGACCAATATAAATATGTCCATACTTGATGAGTCTGATCTGGAAACCAGGCTATGTTAAACCACATTTAACTGATGTCGTAGACGAAGTTTTTGAAACCTTGGAGCACCAGTCATGTGCACACTATTATGAATGGCAGTGAAAAGCTGCCTCCACCTCCCTCAGTGCTTAAGGTCAGACTCTGCATCCACAACAAGCAGCTGTTGCCACTTACAAAAGCTCCACAACAGAAGCAGAGACTTTGGAGAAATTATGAAGTCTCTTGTGCCTTCGTGAATTGGAGTGCATAACATAAAACACTAGGGAAAGTCCAAAGTTCAAGGCTTTCTTTTCCTCAAGAAAGCTCTCTTTCCACTTCACTTGTTATTTGAATCATGCCTTGACTACTTTTAAAATGACCTCCTGCATAGTAACCTCTTCTCATATTCTGATTTCAGACAGAAATTTCAGTTCTATGGTAACTAAAAGCCAGTGGCTGCTGGTTCAGAAACTCACAATCCTAATTGCTGCGCCTGCTAGAGAGGAATTTGCCTTTTTTTCCACATGGATGCACCTGGACATCACAGCACACTTACATAAAACAGTTATTATTTCCAAAACAGTAGATCTCTCAAGAAGTCACGTCAAAGACTTAATCAGTGTAAGAAATCACATCATCTTGAATTGCTCTTCAGTGTGGCAAAAATCTCTTCTAGACCAACCAGGAAAAAATGCCAAATCAAACAAGAGCTATATTCATTTTACTTAGCACACTGACAGCTCTGACTTCATGTATGAAATTTAATAGCTATTTTCTTCGCAGCCCCCAAAATGATGGGCCAAATGATCACCAATGTTAGTCCACTGAAGTAAATGGAATTAAACCAGGATGAATCATCTCTGACAGTCTAACAGAATTAATTAATTTAAAATAATTTTCTCATCCATTTTGTTGCAATGATCAATATACTGTGGACAGCCTTTTTGGATTTTGGGGGACAGGATGAATTCTGGAGAAACTTTGAGCCGTGACTCTAGGTGATGGTGTACAAATAAACACAAATATTTCTGGCCTCTGGACCAGGAGTTTTCTTAGGGTTATTTGTCTGAGTAAAAGGATCAAAAAAGCATCAACGCACGACATGAGTTATAATCTGGGCAATGTAGGGCAGAATAAGGGAATCAGTCTGCCCTGGGTTTATAATTGCTAACCAAAGGTTGATGAGAGGTTGGTGCGAGCCCTGGTGAATGGGCGCTGTAGGCTCCCAGGCAGCTTCCATATTCTGCACCATCCCAGTGATTCTGGCAGCCAGCTGCCCAACAGTAAAGCCAAAAGGGCAAGGTTTGCAACTCAAAGGAAAAGCTACAGACTTTTTGTCCAGGTGCCCGTGTACTCAGAGAGACAGGATCGAGTGCAGAGACAGCTGAGTAACACAGGATTTGTCCTACCTTAGTCTCCTTGACCTACCCAGAAAGGAAGAGGTGAACCAGTCTAGAAAAAGAAAGACTCTTCTAAACCTGCCAAGTCTCACCTGAAAAATGGCAAGAACTGTCTTAGAGCAGGAGAGATTCAAACAGGCAGCTGAGCTGATACAGCCTGCATTTACTACACTGTGTTCAGTCAGAAACAGAACCATTCCCAGAGATGTCACACATTCTGTCCTAAGGAAACAGCACATCCTCCTTGCTCTTTGTAAAGAACTGTAAGAGTTTCAAGTCCTACACTTAAATCACTATCTACACTGTTTCCCCTCCTAACTGTCAGAAATAACTTAAATAAGTTCAGAATATCACAAGGAGATTCCTGCAGGAGCTGGATCAGATCATGAATGCTCAGAAACATCCACCCTTGTTTTTTGCATGACTTCCTTGCTCTGTCCCTACTCCTTCTTGTCCCTCTCACTGCCACTCCATGACCTTCCTCCTTAGCTGTTGGTAGAAATGCAGAGCAGGCAGGCAGGAACTGCTGGAGGAGTGTGGGAAGGCAGGCAAAGCTTGGTTCCTCAGGCTTGCTGGCTGTGCTGACAGGCTGGGTGATTTTTCAGATACAGAGACACACAGGCAAGAAGAAGTGGTGGCTCGGGAGAGTGATTGTGCTTGACAACTCTTTCTAATGCCCTAGATATTGCAAGGGCTTGGGAAAAATGTAGGTAAACAGCCTCGGATCATAGGGGGAGGAAGAAGGGGACAGAGGGAAAGGGACATGAGGTGTTAGCCCCTGCTTGCTCCCTCCAGCTGAGGGTACCATACACTCCTCTGGTCTACAGGTTTGTAGGGTTTCACTGCTCCCCAAAAAGCAGCCCCACCAGACTGCTCCCTTCCTCAGCCGAGCACGTGGCTTTGGGGGGCAGTAGTGCCCTGGACACCTTCAGCTCACCCAGAGAAGCCCTGAGCTTTCTGCTGATCCACAGAAGAGATGCTGAGAGCCAGCCACCCTGTTATTAGCACTTGGCTAAAATGCCTCTACCGAGCAGCCACCTTGCTCTCAGTTGGCACAATGATGTCAGCCATGCAATGTACGGCCGCAGGATCGGGCGCTGCTTTCACCATCCCACTGTTCATTTCTGCTTCCCTCTGCTTGCTGGTCACTCTCGCCTTGCCTTGCTGTGCCACTCAAGGTGAAGCTACAGCTAGCTATGCAGCCATAATTTGGCTAACATGGAATAAGAGCAGGAACTCAGCAAGCTACCTGAAAGTTGGGCTGCAGAGCCAGACGCTACTGGGTGGGATCCAGCACTCCTTTCAGCCAGTCTCTGGTATGTGATGTTCACCAGTGCCATCCAGTTTTATGGAGCACTTCCCTCGGAGAGCCAAGAGCATGGTCTTGAAGCACCATGTCCTGTACCACTGGGCACAGTGAGGATCACCCCCTTCCTGGCAAGTACTAAAGTGAAAAGCAGGCTGAGTGGTGGTTCCAATGTCCTTTGGAACACACTGCTTATCGATCTGAGCTCCCCATGCACACACACTCCCTTCTCATTGTGGACCCACCTAACCAGAGATGGTGCCCAGGATGGGAGGCAGGTAGAAAAGACAATTATGGAGTGATTTGCCTGCTGAGAATATTCTCCCAACCACTATCAGTCTGCTTCCCCAAGCATAAATATCAATGTCCTATATATGCATAAACATACGTAAAAGACTGCCTAATCTAGGTTCTCCATCCGTGTTTGTGGTGGGTTTGGTGCCATGCAGGTTGCTTTAATCCCACAGCTGCAGTGCATCCAGCCTTCTCAGGAGCACAAAAGTTTAGCTGCAAAGAGCATATGATGTGTTAATTTTTCTTCTTTTTTCACACATCTTTTAATGGGAATTTGGTTTGAGCCTTTCAAAATGGGCAGGATGCACCATTGTTTCTCTGGAGAACATGAGAAGGAGGGAGACCTCTGCTCTGCATTTGTTTCATTGGAAGGAGTAGGAAGGTTGTCATAGATGAAAATCTTCCAGCTGCTCTCCTGGGAAGGTATCCCTACTGCTGGGTCTATAGATCTGCAAGTGCACCAGGCATAAGAATAAATAACATATAATAATTACTTGTGATTACTTTCAGTATTCATTTGTTTGCATGCTATAAGCTAAACTCTCAACTGTCATCAGACAGTAAGCAGAGTGTCATTTAAAAATGCCTGCTAGTTGAAAAAACATCCATAATACCCATTTTCCTTAAAAATGCCAGCTCCCCCCTAAAAATTTCACAGAAATATGCCAATTTCTTTCACATGTGCAATAGGAAACAGTCATAAATAGCTTGGTTCTGTCTTGTCTTGAGAATTTCATTCAGATTGCATTGTTTTCATTCACCTAATTTCTACTTACATTAAAATATTAATACTATGCTACATAGAATGTTAAATTTATCAGTACACGTATTAAATGTATTTATATTTTATAATGTTTCAACATTATTGAAGTGTTTCAGTAGAATCAGAATAAAGTATCTAGCATTTTAATTTGTCTAAATCCTGAATTTAAGTTTTTATTATTTTAATTAAATTTCCTTTTGATACAAAATACAAGCTCTTTTTACAACTTCGTCCTACCTGCCAAAAGAAACTGAAGTTCTGGGCAATTTTTATCATGCATCTTTTCCTTGGGTGTTGGGAACTTTCTGAAACTCTGTTTCCTCTGAATGTAAATCTTTACATTTAGGAACCTCATCCACTGATGAGCCTCTGCCTGTGGCAGAGTGGCCCCTTTAAGGCTGAAGCCACTTATAACAAAAGCGATTAGTATTTCTTTTTAATTTGTTGATGACCGATCTCCTTGACTTACACGTCTGTCATTTCAGAGTCTGGGCTCAGATATACCTTTTAATAAAGAAAAGTATAATCTACAGGTACAGCTGTTCCTCTCCCTCTTCAACATTGGTGGTGTTTTCCACTTTCTAAAAGCTATCACACATCATACAAAAAAATATCAGATTTCCACTCCCTGGACCCCCTAAACCTCAGTGAATCCAGTTATTTTTAAAATTACTTCCACTTCTATTCAATTTGACTACAACTAGATTCTTTCTTTCCTCTTTTCTATTCCTATAATTGAGAATCAGAACTCCTCACTTCTTTGCTCAACTCCAAGACAGAATGAATGCTGCAAAGAAATTTCTGTATGTGGTCACCTTATTTAACAGGGATTCAGCTTTTTAATAATCCATTGCATGATTAGAGAATGAAAGAGAAAGGAAAATCTGAAAAAGCAAGCAAAAACGATAGAGACCAATTACCAAAATGAAACACGCTAATGCACCCTAAGATGAATGATGCTTACTTAACAATGAGATTTTATTGAATCGGGTATAACTTGACCTATATTGGAAATAGAAGGAATTATAGTGATTATGCTGGGATAATGCCAGAAAGCAGCCTGGCTGCTTTATTAAGCTCGAATGAATCAGCTCCCACCATAAAATGCGTCACTAAACAGGCACGGACAGTAACGAATTACAGAAAGGAAAGTGAGGGAGTCAAGAGGCCATTTTGTCACTGCGTTGTCATTGTGCAGTCATCGATCATCTCTCTTGCTGAAGTCAGTCCAGGGAGGTGGGGAAATACCTGTGTTCTCAGGAAACCAAATCGTGCCTTGGCACAAGGCCACCGTGGAAGGGCCATATGCGATCGTATCGAAACCCGGGCAGCGGCTTGCAGATCAGTATGTTTAACAGAATACTGGGGCTGAACGGAGGTCCCTCAGGAAGAGACGGGTCCTTCTCATCTGCAGGGATGGTCTTGTGTTGTGGCTGTTTGCTGTCTTGCCCTTTCTAACAAGGCAAACAGCTGAATGCAGGCGTTGTTTGTGAAAGATGCTGAGAACACAAATATAATACAAAATACAGAAGTATAAGGGCCCAGGGAGAGAAGGGGAATTACAAATGTAGATTAATTCAGTCTTTGTTGTGCCTTTCTTATCTCTGTAATGCTACTGGAGTTGCTCAGTTGTGACTAAAATTAATTTTTAAGGCAAGCAGAAATGAATATTGCGTTGTGGGCCATAGCAGGAACATACATGTGACTGTCATATGTAACTATTGTGTATGTGCCTGTGTTTTAAAGGTAGTGTTCTCAGGACCAAGAGATGCTAAATCAACAAACGACTATGTAAGAACACACTCTAGGCCACCTTTTGCTTCTGAAAGACATATATGCATGCAGATAGATACATTCAAACTATGATAACTAGTTCTCAGGGGGGTTAATGTGCCAATGTGCATTAGGGGACAGAATTGACCTGACGCTACCTTGGAGCAGAAAATGGTAGAATGACACAGATTGATCATCTAATTGCAAAGATAAGAATGTGCAGCAACTTAAAAAAATAACAGTTTACTAATGAGTTACGTTTAGGCAGCGAGAGGCCTTTTGGAGGTACTATACAGTGTGGCCACAGACACTAATATTTAGCATGGTAAACTGAGACTGATCTTGAAGCTTTCAAACGAGGAAATTTCCATGGTGCTAATTTTTACTGGAGGGTTGAGAATGGCCTATTGAGTTCACACTGGAATTTGGAGACCTTTATTGTGTTTTGATAAGCTATAGGTCTATTTTCTTCTGATAGAGAGCCTCTCATGGGCTTCACTCACCATCTGTAATTTCCTTGTGGTGCTGAACTTTAAGTCATTGTTTTCTTTCACAATTTAATCAGAGTCTTTTGTGGAAGGAAAAAAATAAAGGAGGTACAAATGGATATATTAGTCAGTGTTTCAAAACTGTTATTTCTGGCTAACATATGTACTAGATGTAGATAGATTCTCACAGAGTTTTCTTAGGAAAAAGAAGGCAAACAAACAATCCTATTTTTCTACAGACCAAGAGGTCAAATAGTGGGATTTGTGGTGGGGAGTGGGGGGTGAGTAAACAAAGAAAAAAACTTAATTTGTACCATTTTTTTTTCAAAAGCTTTGAAATATTTCTACCCAGTTTTGACAATTATTTTACTCAAACCACAGATTTCATTTCAACATAGGTAAACCCTCTAAACACAATGTAAATATGAAAAATTCCTGAAATTAGAAGGTAAATTATGTTGAAAATTTTTTTAAACCCTTTTGAAAAATTTTGTTGGTAAAATATTGCCAGAACTGTCACTTTCCTTCAAATGGTTTCAGCTTGAATGAATCAGCATTTTTCCATGGGAAACCTGCTTGCTGAAAATCCCCTTGGTGGTCCGAAGCTTCATTTGCAGAGCCAAATGCATCACAGGCATCATCCATTGAAACTCTTTGGTGCAAAAGAGTTGTGCCACCTTTCACCAACAGTAAATTTGGCCTGAGAACTCTTTAGAAGAAATATTTCCATGTAGTTTGTTTCTTAAATGCATACATTTTGAATGTTTAAACACACTCTAAAGAATCTCTGTTATATGTTAGAAAAATATTTTACTTATTTGTTTCAGGCATCACAATTTTGATCAACTAACTTTGAGGGGGTGCGAAATCTGATTTCTCAGCCTTAGCCCAATTTCACTTCTTTTTTTTTAAGCTTCAAAATAATTTCTTTGGCCATATGAGTTCTTTAATTATATGTAATTAAAAATAAATCAATTTAGAAATTAGCTGCATGAATTACTCATAAGTGGATAGAAAAGAACTTGCTTTCTTATACTTGGTGGAGCCCAAATATCTCTTTTAAGAGCTAAAACATTAAATCTACTTGGAGGAGAATTAGATTCAAAAAATACCAGTAGTTTTCAGTGGAAACATTAATATTTTTGAAGAACTATTTAATTATGGTTTTAAGTCGATCTAAATTGGGACTGATCATGCACACTGCCCTGTGAAATGCTAGGAAGGTGATTCCCTCTTTTGACACAAAATGCCTCTAGCTCACGGCAGCATGGAGGAAGAGGAATGGTAAAGAATTTGGCCTCTGGAGGGCAGGGAGGCAGTCAGGAATCACAACCAGAGCTGGTCCTTCCACTGACTCTGGAACATCCCGGATCCCCTGTCCTTGTGCTGAGGCTAGTTTATGAACACATATTAAACATTTATAGTTCACCCAGTGAAGGGATTGTTATAGATCAATATTTTATTAAAAATTCCAGATTAAGGCTGCTGCAAGGCAACAATCTCTTCATCAAGTCCAGTATTTAAGGAAAATCAGTTCATTAACATTTTTTATTTTAAAATCGAGATGAAAGTTACTTTTATTTAGAGCTTTGGAGGGATTTACCGGTAGTGCTTTCGTCAAATTTTGTATCTAAAAGTGGCACATTTGAAACTCATGAACCAGAACTTTTCCTGTCTTGACTTTTTTGCTGATCACCCTGCAAGGCAGATGCTTTGCATACTGTAAGGTATTAAGTCAAAGCTGCAATGGAAGTGATAGTCTGTGATACTCTCTAGTACTCAAGAATGTGTGGGAAACAGTGTTAGCCATAGCTTGTGGGTGAACTGAACAGTGCTGCCCGCGGGTTACAAAGAAATTAATTTTAGCAGCTGCAGATGTGGCCCACTGTTTTGAATCACATACTTGAAAAGAAAGTGAGCTCTGCATTTCTGATTTCTCACCCTTAATGTTCCTTATTGTTTGCTGTCCTCTCTATACCAAAAACACGTCTAAAAGCACCAAAGTCATTCAGTATAGAATAAGCAAAAAAAGATAACTTTCAGACATCTTAAGATTAGAAATGTCTTCCTTCCTTCAAGATGCAACACAGCAGCAAAGCTGGTTTCACCTAGGTTTGATGTTAGGCATGTCTGACATCTCTGTCAAAAGCACCTGTCATATTGCATTACCTTTGATGAAACTTTGGCCCTTCAACTTCTCCCTAAACTCTGCATGTTTAAGGAAAACATGGTGGAAAAACTCAGTTTAGTATTTTTGGTAAATTCTTTGCTTCTAAGCTATTTTGAGGGCTGTAAGTTGGGTAAGGAAAAATATCATGCTGAGCTATAGATCTGTGTTGTTTTTTTTTTAATTTGGAGAACCAAGAAAAGATGTTCACACCAGAAGCTTCTTTGAAAAACATCCCTGCAACAACTGTTTGGCATCTGTCTGAAAAGATACCAATACGGTGAATGGATGAAAGGCATTACAGCACAAGGTGCACACCAGGTGTATCTGTATTGCATAACTTGAAGCTATTTGTCAATAATTTCCTGCATGATAGAGATAGCACCGGAAAATATTAGGAGCAGTGTCATGTTTGTCTTCAGCATGCACAGGCAGCTTAGACATTTCTGCTCTAAGCCAGGATTTGGAGATCACTGTTGCTATCCATCAGTCTGTTGACCTAATATGACTTATGCTTGGGATCAGCTCAAGCACAGTAAGAGTCACCCCCCTCCCCCGGAGCGGTCACACATGAGCAGTAGAGCACACAATCTGATCCACAGCCCCTCTTGGGGCAACAGTAGTTTGGAGAATGGCTGACAATATGTGTGTTTGCTGGTGGTACGGTTAGTCCCAATGTCAGCAGTGACCCCAAAGTCTCCCCTGGAAAGCTGGCTAGTGAAAATTGGGCAAGGTGCTTCATAAAGAATCATCGATGAGTTGTGTTTCTGGGTGCAAAGAGAAGGCTGGGTCTGGCAGCAAGTTCTGTGCTGGTGGCAGAGTGGGGCTCCTAAAGAGTAAAAGGCCCTCCCAAAGGGCCCTGTGCCACCCTCAGTGACAAGCATGGATCTATTCAGGGTGCTGTGTGTTCGTCTCAGCCTTTTATTTCCACTCTGGGCCACATGAACGTGTCCCAGAGCATCTGACAGAGAATCAGTCTTTTCCTCCCCAGAGTCAGATGACGACAGTTTCCACTTCTCAGTGGCCTCCATGGAGGCAGGAATATACCTACGTTTTCAGCATGTACCAGATGCATGAGGAATGTTCCATGGGCAGAGTTCAGAATTCATGTATTTGTATAAAGAGATGAGTGATAGTTATCGAAATCCAGATTCTTTTAAATCTCTGTTTTGCAGATAACATTTGCTCTTACTCCCTTGTACTCTTAGGAGGTGTTGCTACAGAAATACTAGTATCAAAGGTAAATACCACAGTGAAAATGTTGGACTATACTCCCGAGTGCAGCAACTAAGATTGTGACAAAATGGCTTTTTAAAACCTTCTTCCACTATTTCCCAGTTACTGAAGCAGCCATGGGCGACCGCAGTCCCTGTCCCCCCCGGCCCCATAACTCAGAGCATCTCATGGTCTGTCCTACATTCCCTCTTCTTTGGATCCCCCCTGTTCTCCCATGGGCACCACTCCTTCACCAGCTGACGCCGGCAGAGGCATCCTTGGCTGATGGCAAGCCCATGGCCATCACAAGGGGAATGGCGTGGCTTCCTCCAGCCCTCTTTCCCTGGTGCAAGGCCCCAGCTGGACTGCGGTGGCTGCAGCCCGCAGGATGCCATTACTGGTCTGTCTGTCATGTTTCTATTAGTGTGACTGAAAGGAATGACTCTAGCCAGTAAAGGCATTAGCAGAGGTCATTAATGAAAGGCTCTGGGTATTCTTAGAAAATCGCAGCATTAGTAGGATGACTTGAAATATTTATTAATGTGGGGAATTATGTCAGTTTGCAGATTTCTCTCATTACCCTACATTTATTTTTTTTTAGCTTGTTGCAAGGCTACCAAGCAGGCCTGTGAGGAATCCAGCAGTGGCCTCTTCAATCACGGAAAGTGCTTTTAGAAAACATTATGGTAATGTTCAGCACTAAATGCTGTCTGTCCCTGAAAAAAAGGGAAAAATCACTGTGAAGAAAACAAGAAAGTAGCACAGAGAGAAAAGTGTTCACTGCAGGAAAAGTGCTTCTTCACTCCATCTGTAAATGTTTTTCAAAAAACCAAGATGGCTTTGAGCAACAAAATTCAACTGGTGAGCAGTTCCCAGGCTTGAATGCTGGTAATGGGCTAGTCAAATAAGAAGGCAAAATCACTGTTTTCATCAGATTTCCTTTTACTCACCAGGGATGATTCAAAAGAAAGCATGCAAGCATGTTTAAGGGACAGATATTTGGGGAAAATTTTGAGCTAGTTTTTAAAATTAATATCTAATGTTCGTTTACAGGTCCTTTGTGGTTGCTGGTGAGTGGATACCACTAAATTTGAATCTTCTCTTCAGAGAGAGTTTACTGACTTTCAAATGTCCTTCCTAACTACTTTCTTTTGCATTACATGGAGCCATGACATCCTCCACAGCTACTGCTGACACCTGCCTATACCCGTAGACTGTGGAAGTAGAGAAAATGTATAGAATCAAGTTAGAGGAAGGGCTTTCAATCTATGTTCTCAAGGCCCATATAGAATCTGACTCACATAGGAGAACTGTTGCTATAAAAATCCTCTTTGAGCCTTATACCCACTCACACCTTCACCTGAGCATACGCGCCCGCTCAAAGTGAGTTGGAACACTGATGGGTGAGTGTGCTTGTTTAAATTGTCATTGCAGCAATGGAGAGGTTGTTAGAGCTACCTGTTGAAAGGAAAAATGATGACAGCCTTCAAATTGGTGAGAAGAATTTAGGTGACTGGCATAAATATGCAAAAGACTGTTTGTCATTCATGTATGATGCCAGGCAGAAATTGCGGTGTGGGTGTGTAACTTTGCATATGTTTGTTGTAGTTGACTTAGCTTAAGTCAATAATTCTGCTCAGATAAGTACTGAAATACCAGAGGCAAATCAATGAAGGGCAAGGCAGGTATGTAAGCTTCTCCAGATCTGAAAAAAACCCCAACCTGTGTAATACTTGAACAGTTACAATCTAAAAAGAAATTGAGAGTTAGCTTTGAGCAGAATATGACTTAGACTGGAAAACTCAAAAGATAAGAATTTGCTACACAATAAAAACAGTCAAAGGACTTTGATGTTACCGTTGTTTTTAGCAATCAATATAATGATTAATCATTTACCTTCCCTGAATCTTAAAAACCCAAGGGAGTGAACAGAGATGTAAATAATTGTATAAGCATTGACTTTAAAGATTTTGTGTTGAACTTGCCACATACATTCCATTCTTCTTATCGATGGAGGAACACCTTGAAGAATGCGGTACAGTATGCAAGAATAATAGTAACAACAATAATAATTTTAAAAGTGTAAATGAAAGAACACAGAACCTATAATGTATATTGATCATTTGAATCATTAAAGGAACTCTGAGGGGCTTGAAGTCAGAGGGGAAACATAGATTTAGGATTATAACATGCAAATCTGATACTACATGGCAGATTTTCACTAGTGCAAGAGAACGCATTTCACTATTGAAAACCAGAATGCATTCTCTGTTAGCAGCTGGAGTCAACACAAGGGCTACATTAACAGGCAGGCTTACCACGTACATCCCAAAATTGGAAGAAAACCAACAGAAGGCAACTTTAAAATCTTAATTCCAAATATTGTCTACAAATTTAGTTCTGCGACTTATAAATACTTTGGTCGGCCATTTCCTTCAGTATGAGAAGGAACAAAGACAGCATTGATAAGATTTCTTCCAAAATTATGCATAATTACCTACGGAGGTGCAGAGTTCCACACTATTCTGTCATTCATTTAAGTAGGATTCCTCATGTGACTAAGTGTTCATCAGCAGGAATAAAGATTAATAAAGCCTACGTCTGAAAGATCTTCATGCTATTGTCAGATGGAATTTATTCTTACACATTTTATTAAAAATACATCTGAAACTGGAGAACTGCTGCCTAGGTTTAGTTATATACACATGTAATATGGTAAGTGCATGTCCCTGGACTGGAAGAACATCACTTTTGAAAGAAAATTTCTAGAGAAATTATTCCTTCAAATAAATGCAAAATAATTTCTTAATTTTACCATTATTATTATTACTATTATTATTATTGTTATTGATAATGTTCTTCAGAAAGAGCACTTTCATTCAAGAATACTTGCTGGGGTATTCATGCACAGGGAAACTACTACTCTTCTATCCATCTATTATTCTTTTAATGAAACTTTTTGTGCTATTGCCCCACCACAAATGTCGATGTTCTAGAGTGTATGAGGACTTAAGGACTTTCTTGATGCAAAACAAATTAGTCATAGCAACTCTCATTGCTTTCAGACTAAAGAAGGGCTGAGAGACAGCTCTGTGGCACATGCAGAGTAAAAGTAAAGCTTACCACTTTTTTCAGGGGGCTCTTTAAATGGCTGTTACACTTTGTGCATCTGGAAACGTGAGAGGTTTTTACTTTCTTTGGTTAAAACTTTAGTTTTATTCCTTATGCCAAAAAAAATATTTCAGAACTGCTGCTCCCATTGTCCTTCTGTACAACATCCCATGGTCTTTGGAAGATCTCTCCTCCAAGTGACCTCTAGGAACAAGAGAGTACTCAAGTATTGAAACGGAGTTCAGTTGAAATTCATCATAAAAGGCCCACAACTTTTCCGTGAAAAAGGATGCCTTCCCCAGAATTTTAAAATACTACAGAAAGAACATCAACTCCTCTGAAAAACAGTACATTTCCACCTCAAACTGCTAGAGAGCAAGAACAAACAATCTCCCAAATGAATAATTTCTGAAGCCCCAGACTGCAGTAATGTCATTTGAGAACCTATCAGCAGTTGCAAAGATGAAGCCGGACTCTGACCAGTTTGGTTTTTATGCTGAGGAACCTGAGTGGCTGCTGAAGAAGCTCTGTCTAAAGACAGTTGCCATCTGTCCTGGTTTTGACGGTCCCCGCACCTTTCCATGAACATCCAGTGAGATGCTGGTAGCACAGCAGGTCATGATTCCTGGTGCTCCAATAAGAGAGAAGAGACTTACAGCTGTGCTCATGAAATGAAACTGCAGCTGAGATGAGGGGAAAAGCGCAGTGAAAAATGAGGACAAGTTGTAAGCTCTCAGAAACTAATTGGCACCACAGCCATCTTCATTCACTAACGCATGGGCATAAAACCAAATTGCTTTCTCATCATGAAAATATAGTCTTTTAATATCATCCTTACAGGCTTTCATCCCTTTTAGCATTTTTCTCTGACAGTTTTTTTCTTTCCTTCTCTCTGAACACTGATTTTCCTTTCCTCTTTTTCTCCTTTAGTTCTAATATTTTTGCTTTTCTCTGTTCTCTTTTTCAAACACTGAAGATTGCATATAATTTTTTTCTTTAAATGGTCCCTTGGTTACCCACTGTTTCAAACATCCTTTTTCCTCTGTCATTTTGACTCTCTCACGTTCCACCTACTCCACTAACTCATGCCCACCCACCCTCACCCAAATGCAAAGCTATTATTTTTCTTTCTGCCTGGAAAGTGTGAGTGAATGGGCAATGGGTGGGAGCAAAAGGGTGTTTCCAGAATGGGTATTTTCAATTTCAGACATCTTGGAGTTGCACTCCCAATGCCAACTGATCAGCAAGTGTGTTGATTCTCAGCTGTGTGCTCAGCAGAGAAGATGACAAGGAGGTTTTTGAAGATCTTTTTACTAGACTGGAAAGTTTGGGAGAAAGATGTTCTGGACAATTTTGCCTGGAAATACAACACCTTCATTCGAAAGCATGTCTTACTGAAATTTTTTTTCATTGGAAACTCAGTTTTCAACCAACCTGACTCCACATGGGAAGCAGGTATTTGAGACCAGAGGAAAACTTGTTCTCTGAACTTTGAGGATGATTTATCTGATCTCCAGTCAGCAAGCAGAGTAGCACCCTGCAACACAGTGAGGTATCCATGGGCTGCTCCTCCTGTCCATGCCACTCAGTCTCAATTAAACAGAGGTAATTTAACTTTGGAAGATGTCTGATTTTGTCCATTCTTCAGCATTTGTCATACCTGGAGATATTTAAAAGATGGGTAGACATGGTGCTTCAAGACATTGTTTAGAGATGGTTGATGATGGCCTTGATAATATGAAAAGTCCCTTCCAACCTAGACAATTCTATGATTCTATCCCTGTCTGTGGACTGGGGTATTCAGCAGTTGTCTGCATGAGCATTTAATTTGGGATGATTGGAGCAGATTAGATGAGGCTCGTCTGTCTACATTACACCTCAGTCTTGAACTACCTTTACTCAATGGACTCTTGGACTTCATGATTCTGTTGTGTCTGTGGTTCAGAGATGCCCCTAGGGCCAACAACTGTTCCAGACCTTTATATTTCCCAGTAAGGATGGGAGGGCATTTGGTGCACCGCTGGAGCAGAGCTTCCTGTTTAGTTTTCTCTGAAGCAAATCCAGTTCCTGTGCACAGATGCCACTTGTGAATCAAGTCAACAGGTGATAAGTAGAGAAAATCACTGAATTCTCTTAACTATTTGTCCAAATTGTATTAATTAATTAATTTATTTAGACACAGGCAGTAAAGAAAACTGCTGAGATTCATGGCTCTATGTGTTTAAATTTTCAAGCTAGTAACCCTTTGGGAGTCCACAATAGTCTGAAAAGAAGACACACACACACACTCTACTATATCTGACATGGAAATGTCTTAGGTTTTTTTTTCCTTTGTAGTTTGAAATTTAAATTAAAGTAATCCAGACTGAAAGAGGTTTTGGCTGTGTGTATGGGAATAATAAAAGTCACTACTAGCACAGCACAGCAACAGATCATACTGAACTCTGTCTTTTCATGCAGCGAACCCATTCCTAAACCATGTGCATTTATGTGATGAAACATGAGAATGCTCTACAAAGAAATGCTAGCTCTTTTTCCTCTAATTGGTCACATAACAACACACATGGGAGGAGTTTTCTGATATGTAGTTAAAGCCCTATCTCAGTCAACTAAAGCCTTTTATTCATAAACTCAAGTTCTTTGTCAGCAATTATTTTGATTCAAATAGATCACATAGTATTTTTGTTTCCTCGCCTTTTCAAAATATGTATTAACACTGCAGAAGGAGCAGTTTGAGTGAATTAAAGTCCAGGGAATAACAATATATTCCATTAGATACCACAATTTTATTACTGAGAAGGACAGTTTGGTGGCAGCAGGCCCCATGTACCCTTACAAAGATGGATTGGGCATGCAGCACATACATACAAAAATCCAAGGCTGAGTAATGAAGAGGCAAGTGCAAATATTTTCCAAAACCTGTTTTCAACCTCTCTCTCAAAACACTGTAACGTTTATAAATCAGCTGGGTCAGAGGTAAGAACCGGCACAAAGAAAAAGAACTCACTGACCAAAAATTGTGTGTCTTTAGTTATCCGTACAAGTCTATTGGAAATGGATTTTCTGGTGGGCTGGGAATGAGGATTTTCCTCCTTCCCAGTGAGACCTTGGTTTCTCTGCTGGCACCCTTCAGGACTAACAGACTGATGAGAAAACCAGCTTTGTGCTCTGACTCCTTGATATTTATTGTGGGCCTACTTCCACTATTGCTCTGAAGAGGTATCCCCCCTCTGAATTAATTGCCTCTCAAAGATGAACACTTTCTAACATGGTACTTTAGGACTAAGTTCCAACCCCATACATATTAAGAGGCTTGGTCATGAGAACTGGCCCAAGGATGAAGTAGACATCCAGAGGAAATGACATTTGAATGACTACCGCTTGCAACTAGACATTCATACTGTACTCAGATGGGCCACAAGATGCTAGTAAGCCTTGAGCAACACTGATCCGGATTTAAACTGACAGTCAAATAGGGATGAAACATACATCCTCTCCCTTGAATTATCTGATCTGTTTTTCTGTGACATGATTTTAATGTAATTCTTTCATTCACATTCTGAACTAGCTTTCTGAGGAAGATCTGATATGGGCTGATCATTTATCCTCTCCAACCTGTTTTCTCTCAACCAGACCTAATTTTAGGTCTTCTTAATACTTTCTCCAGCTGTTTTGTTGTGACCTTCAGTGTCTCTAGCTCTGTCCAGATGACCCAGATGCTTTGCTGCTGTAATCTGAATCCACAGCTCTCAGAGGTCACCCCTACTCCATGGCTTCTTTCTAAGCTTTTGGTAAGCTCTCTCACAGAAAGCTCTTAAAGGAATATAGTTATTATGACATAGAAAAGAAGGAGTTCTTGTCACTAAAACTGCTTATGACATAAGGGAAAGAGGACAGGAACAAACAGTAATGAAGGGAAACTACCACCAAGAATCCCAAAGGTTACGTGCTGGGACTTGTGAGATAGTTACAGATGACAGGAAAAGGAGGTACATACATAGGTGACAAGCTTTTTGTGATAATAAAAAATTATTTACTAAAATCAGTTCTAAAACTGACTGCAAAAAGCAGCTGAAGGATTTCACAATGCTGAATAACTGCAAGATAAAATGGCAGATGAAACATAAGGCTAAGATTATTGTATCACATACAAGAAAAACACTTCTAAGTATACACAAAAGCGAGTAGACTCTAATTAGCTATTGACATTGGGAAAAAAAAGGCTGGGAATCACAAACAGAAACCATCATTATTAGATAAATACACTGTGCGCACACATTTCTTCAAAGAATTTTTTTTTTTTTCTTTCAGAAAAGATACGGACAAAGGAAATAAATGTTCAAAGCTATGGAAATAGCTTAGAGTCTTTTAACTTGGAAAAGAGATGACTGAGGGAAAATATGATTAAGGTTTATGAAATGATGATGGTTTGGAAAAGGACAACAGATCTTCACTGCTTCTCATAATAAAAGAATGAAAGAGCACCAAAACAAAATAGCCAGCAGCAAATATAAATAAAACAAAAAGTGTTATTTCACAGAGCAGGTGATTGAGCCACGGAACTCTTTCCCACAGGTGTTGAGGAGACTAAGGTATGAATGAGTTAAAAAACCTGCTAGACATATTCATTAACACAGAAGTCCACAAAAAGTTATTTAATATACGCTTTAGCTAAGTCTTTCAGGTGAAGAAAACCTCCTGGTCCAAAAACTTCCAGGTGTTGGTGCCTCAACAGCTGAGGCATCAAGAAATAGAAGAAAGATTGTTCTATATTTGCCCTTTTTCTTACTGCCTTCTTCTAAGCATCTGCCAGTATCAGAGACACGATGTCGAGTTAGAGCCTCTGTTCTGACTCAGCATGGGCATCCTCCTGCAATTAAGGAGAAAAGACTATGCAGAAACTGTTGACCCAAACCACCTTTATACATTGAATGAAGAGAAGTAAACGTGATGTCCAGCTTAGCTACTTCCAATATTCAATCAACGGACCCTCCAAGGAGATTACATAGATGTCAATGATATTTGGAAGTGTGTAAAGTGCATTTCCAGTGCAGAACCATCCAAGGAAAATTCTAGCCAAGGAAGAGTCTTGCTCAGACCTTGCACTGCTTAGATATTTAGACACAAGGTTAACGTAAGCTTCTGTGCGAGCCATCCTGCTCAGGGCAATTTTGTGAACCAGCTTCCTTGACCAAATACTTTGCAGCACGAGGGAGGGGCTGATGATGATTTCAAATGAGCTATAAATAAATTGAAGGACATTAAATAAACATGTCACATGATGAATGTAATTGAGATTAGCTATTATGAGGAACAACAACTTCTCATGGAGGAAAAATAGAGTGCACACGATGATTTTCCTAATAGGCCAGGCTTTCTATCAGGTATAGAAAGCAGATGGCAACAGAAGGAAATATGAACTACATGTATTTATTGCCACAGGCATGCTCCGAATGCAACAAGCCAAAACCATCACAAGAGAGAGGCCAAAAGCTATTTACATAACTACAGAGGGAATAAAAAGGAAGCAAGAAATCATCCAAACAGGATGCTGCATTTCAGGACATAAGGTGGGAAGTGTTAGTCACAGCACCAGGCATGTACATCTTTAATCCAACGACAGGAACTGTCTGTGTGAAGGCACTGGCTCTACTTCCCAAAGCTATCTGGTACAGTGTGTTTTGAAAGGCTGCAGTGAAAGATCGTGAAACAAGACTTTGAAGACTGGGGCATGTCAAGTCAGATGGAAAAATTAATCTTCGCCTTTGCTACTGAATTACTGCAAGCAAAGTACTCGAGTACTGCTAAGTCTGGAAATTTCATCAACTACCCTCTTAGGAAAACAAAATTCAATTCACTTCTATTCACCTAAAGAGTTAAGAAGCCACACTTTTTCAGAAGGGGCGCTACCAGAAGCTTGGAAATTGATGAGGTTTTTAAGTGCCCGGTAACAAAAAAGATTCTAAGAAAATGCAAAAGTAGGTGACATCTAAATTCAGATAAACAAAGTAACAGATGTTTTAAAGCCATCTATTTCAAAGTTTTTATGTCCAAAAATTCACTATCAAATCAAGATTTGAAGGCAGAAGCTACAAAACTATTAAAAATCTGGCATCTCTTGCCACTCCTATCAGTAACTGAAATTTCAGCTCAGGGAGTATTTATAGACAAGCATCCTGAATCCAGCTATGACCGGCTGATTTTTCAGCTTTACTTAGCTGACTTGGTAGAACTGGTAATAATATGCACACAAGCAAAGTTTCATCACTGGATATCATATTAAAAATATGACTTTGACCAGGATATCAGAACTCAAAAAGGAAAATTTTTCTACATCATACAAGGACAAATCTGATGTTTCTGACTGCTAATTGCTGCAGAAGAATTCCTTGAGAATGCAAAAAGAAAGTTCATCATCTCTTTAGTTTCAGAAGACAAGCTTAGAAAAAGTATTGCTTTAGTGAGTTCATTTGTGTCATGACTAATTTCCTCAGTTTTTAATAAAACTGAGGTGTGAGTGCCTCTTCCAAAGGCAATGTGCCCTTTATACAGTTACATAACCCACAAATGCTTCAGGGAAGTGAGGACCAGTCCCTAAGGCTGCTGTGGCATATCTCGGGGCTGCGTGTCTCAGACAGGTCCATCAGGCGTTCTCCATTCACTGAAAATGAGATCCTGGTCTGTCCTACATTGCAGAGCTGAAGCTACTCTGCCAAGGCACATCACCAATCCTTGGGGCAAGCATTTTTGTTGCTTGCTTTCTGCAGAGGGAGCCCGAGCTAAGGGTGTGGGCAGCCCTTACAGCAACAGGAAGGATCTGTCCTTCAAAACGAACCAAGAGTGGATATGGGAGAACCCAAGGATGAACATGAACCTTAACGAATGTGAGTATACGTGGGGTGACATCTGAGGAAAGGGAGGAAGAGGCTCAGAGTAGAGTGACAGTCTTTACACGATTCCTTCTTCTACATAGCAGAGATGGGATCTGAGCCATTGGCAGGCTTGAAGCACAAAGGAACAAGTCATCTTGTAAAGCTAATACGCAAAGACCAGCTGCATCTTCAACCAAAGATGTGCTACTGCACTTGAAGCTCCCAACATTGACTACAATGTTTCTTGCAAGGGTGAAAACACATATACAGGTTTAGTCTCCCCGCTTCATCAGTGGCAAAGCTGCTCACCTTTGCTTTTCTCAGTTTTATAAAAAGAGATCTGATGTGCTGCACTCACTGCCTTGTGAAGCTGAGAAGTTGTCACAGCCCATCACAGAAACAGTGATCTTTCAAAATGGGTAGGTCACTGAATGAGGTTGATTTTTCCAAGGCCAGGACATTGCTACTTAGGTTAAAGCAGTAGGCAGCTTTTCTATTTGCTTATGCCAATAGCCGCATAAATTATAATCCATTACAGAGGCTCTTCTGGACAGTCCTGGTTCATAGGATGCCATTCTGGAATTTACTGTTCCAGATGGTGAATGTCAGGGAAAGCTTCCCCAGGACTTCTTTTCTATCATTGAGTATTTGGTTGGTGTTAAAATAATAAATTAAAAAAAAAGAAAGAAAAAAGCTATCTGCAGCAGACACCCAGCAAGGCAAGTTTCATCCTGAACAGCTAAAGAGTTATATAATTACAGTCAACAGAAAGCAGTCTTATCTGGGAAGTGTCAGGCAGCCTTACTTGCAGGCAGTGATAGGAACTCAGTCCCTGCCACAATATGCTCTTTCATGTTTCTTCTCCTTTTTATTGTTTGCTCTGTGTAACTTTGTGCCCTCATTTTACACTGGTTGTATTAGTATGACATTAGTCTTCTGTAAAATCAATGGGGACACTGAGTTAAAAAATACAGATTAAAAAGAAAAAGAAAGGGGTTGCCAACATAATATTAATGACTTGTCAAGAAAGCTAAGCTTGGTATGCGAAGGCAGCTTTCTTTGGCTATCCAAAATAATTTCTGCAGTAATTGGCTTCTTTCTCACATTTTTGAAGGATGTATCCCTAGCACAGTACTAAACAACTGATGATTTATGCTTCTCAGCAGAGTAAGGAAACCACAGGAACAATACTGCCAATGCTACACTGGGAAAAACATGACTATAACATAGCTACTAGAACTTTCTTAAGCAACTTTATTAAAAATTAAGAGGTGAGGATACTGTAACAAATTATTCAAATCAGTAAAGCCCAGGCTGCTCACAAACTGCAGAGTCATTGCAGTATTCAATGAATGGAGAAATTATTTCCCAAGATCACTGTAAAATCGCTTCTACAAAACAATCTGTAGTTGTTGTGCAGGGTGTGATTTAGCAGCTGTATTGTCCTAAAGGGACACTGAAGAGCTGCAGCTCTGGATTTTCGCATGCCACCCTTTGGATTTGAGCCCATGTGTGCATTGACCTGGAAGATGATGACCTCTAGCTTTGAGACAGAGTGGGAAATGGTGACAACCAGGAAAGGGGTTTAGGTATATCTTAAGCTCTTTCTCCTGGAGGGTTTGTGAGGGATTAGTTGGCTAGGCAGGGCAGACCGTGGCTGGTGCTAGCGCCTGCGCAAGCGGGCTCCGTCAACCCAGTTGTCAGTGTCATCTGCAACCTCTGCACACACTCACTGCTGAATCCTGGGTACGGAACATCCTTTCAAGGCAGAACAGCCTGCATATGCAACAGCAATGCTCCTGCCCACCTCCCATGCAAGGAGAAGAGCCTCACAGGTACTAGGAAAGAGGAGAACTATAAGGCAAACAATTATACATCTTTCCCTCTCTGTGAAAAAGAAAGAAGCCCAGACTACTTTCTAGTTTGCTGGTCAAGGATATCGCTTGTAAGGATGGGTGAATCTATATTATAGATAAGGAGACATGGGTTTTTTTCATCAGCAACACAGTTCATCACATAAAAGATAACAAAAGATAGAAGAAATAGTATTGCATAGTGACTTCTTGTACTAACAAAATTATGCTAATGCAATAACAGATACAGGTGTAAGGAAGTACTGCATTAGCAATGAATGGATGAATAATCCCCACAGCTGTGCTTTCAAAAAACTCCCATTTGCAGTTATTCTACAGCTTACAACAGCCACGGGACTAAAATCAGCAAAATAATGGGACAGTCACACTTGCATTGTCTGTAACGCTCTTCTTGTGCCACCTCTGCATTGAGCCAGCTCTGCTGAATATCTGTCTTCAATTGTTCCTTGCTACTCAGCTCAGAGCTGTGAGTCCTTAATCCTTAGCTTAAGGAGAGGAGAGAGGAAAAGGTCAGAGGTGGGTTATGGCCTTCATCATCCAGAGAGGGACAGTGCTCTCTGGGGAACTGCCTCATGGGAGTCGGGAATCAATGAGAGGCCTGTGTTTTTGAGGAACATGGTGGAAGAAGAGATCAAGAGAGAAGAGATCAACCCAATCAACCTTTCCAAAGTAGGCAATGCTTGCCTTATATTCCCTCACCTATAGAGGGAGGTCCATCCCTTTTAACTCCTGCAGAAGTTACTGTGACTTGCGTTGACACTGTAGAATGGTATCCTCCAAAGCCCTGCTGCTGGCAGACTTCTTCAGAGAAACTCGAGTTCCTCCTTGCTTGTTGACTGGCTTCCCTATTGTGCTCTATGCAACTTAATCACATGCTGTCAGACACTAATGGGGATGTTAATGAACTAATTAACATTTATTGGTAGCTGAGCTTCCTGGGAATGCAAGTGGAGCTGCTCTTCACATATGTCACTAGGACAGCCTCTGCTCCCAGCTTAATAAGTGATTTCTACCTGTTGCTCTTTCCTCTTTGGCAAACCCTGATGGAATAGAAGGATCACGTGAACCAAAGTTGGGAAGAGATCTACTACAGTCCTTTTCACACCACAGATCCCAGGAATGTGCATCCATCAACGATGCAGGGAGTGGTGGGGAAGAGAGCAGAGGATTAGCCACCTGAGTACAGCCATGCATATCCCATAAATCATCCTAAGAAGCTCAGTTTGATCCTTGCGGTAGCAAGTTTTAGAGGAATTACTTATTTCTCTTGCCTGCTGGCCATGGCAAGAATGAGGAATTAAATGTCTGATACATGAGATACGATACAAAAATTAATTACATGTAAAAGGACATCTTCAAAAACTGATTCCATGTTTTAGGCAAGACATAGCTTGTCCAAGAAAGCCAATTCAAGGAAGTACTGATACTGCTGTAAAAAGACATATTTATGAGAGTCTGGGTGTTAAAATCAAGAGCTCTGGCTAATTCAGAAATGGAGAAACACACACAAGGCCTACTAATGGACTGTATCTCTGTGAAGTTAAAAAACACCATATGGGATAGAGCTGCCAAATTCCAACATGTGATCTGTACTATGGAAGAAGACACCAGATATGTCAAACTCCAGCTCTTGTTATGCTATTTTTGTCTAGAGCTGAAATTGAGAGATTTCTGTTGGTTAAAATGGATTTCAAATCTGGCTCTGTATCCACAGGATACATTGGGATATCTGGGATATTCCCCTAGGAATGTTAAAGTAAAGAACTGGAATGGAAGAGTGAGAGAAAGCAGGTAGGAGGGGAGGGAAAAAGAGACAATTAGGGAATCTCAGCATACATACGCAGGCAACAGATACAAAAATACACAAAAAATAGTGGGAAAAGGCAAGATAATCAAAGAAGAGAACATTTCTATTCACCTCTCTCTGCTTTCTGATAATATCAGAGGACAAGGCACTAGCCCTAGTAAAACTGTAGAATGGAAGTATGTTGGTTCACTTCAGGGAACAATCAAATAATGACAGATATGTTTTGTCTGCTTTGAACAACTGATGGTTTGCATGGTTTGGAGATACCTATCCAGCTATGTATTAGCTTTCAGGGCAGGGGAAACGAATAAAAGTGATAAGTTTTGGTGTATTTGCCACTTCTTTTGAGTGTCATGCAGTTCAGGTCCTAAGACAGGACTGCAATTTGTTAAAAATGTGCTCCTGTCTCCTATGTGGCAGTGTCTTATCAATCATCACAGCAGTGTTAGGATTTCTGTGTGCAGGTACAACACCGCCTTGTCACAGGGTGGCCGCATGACTTTGAGGAAAGGACAGTCACAAAGCAGGGATGTTTTTAAGGAGATTATATATAAACTACAGGAATAACTGCCTTAAAATCAACCCTAGTTATCTGCAAAGAAGAGGGCTGAATCATATGAAAACAGTAAATAACATTTTAAACAGTAGATTTCAATCTTGCTAAATAAAGTTATAATTTTTTCTCTGATATTGGGTTTTTTCTAAATTATTTTGCTTCTGGGAAGGCAGGGAATTCGTAAAGCTGCATGCTACTAGAGATCAGTTATTCTGATCTTTTACCACTTATTCTATGCCCAACCATGCACAGATAACATGACAGTTTCTGTGCCTTGCTTTCCCTACGAGTTAAGGAATAGATATTCCTATTAATAACATCACAATTACTTTACAGGAGTGAGATGAGGCTTAAAATTCAAGTGTCGTTATTACACTAACTGGGTTTCCACGGAAGACAATAAACAAGCTAAGAGAAAACAGTAAATGATAGCACTCTTGCATGATTGACCTGACTTCCACAGATATCATCCCTTCCAAATAAGTTGGGACTGTTTGGTTTTTTTTGTTTCTCTTGAGTTATTATCAATTCTCATCTTTGCTGCTGCATGTTACACCCAGACTCTGTTAGCTGCATAGCCAAAAGGGGGAAGGGAGTGAGGGGAGCTGCACTGCTTCATTCCCTGCCACACAAGCTGAGGACATGCCAGCTGACGCTATCTGGGCAGCTGAGACCCCTTCATCTGCAGTGGTAAATCTATGTTTTCTTTCTTTGCATTAAAGCTGAGAAGAGGCAGAAATAACTGGGGCAAAGTTCTTAAGGGCAGGATCACATAGCTTTTATTCCCTTGTTGCATAACATGTTATGTGAGAGCCTCAAACACCAAGTTAAGACTTATCTTGAAATTAATGATGCAATTGCCCCATTCCATAGCAAACTGCAGGAATCACTAATTACATCTCTTAGAGGCCAAGGTATTCAGCGTACATCAAAAGAGAGGCTGGAAAAAATAATTACTGTTAACAAGTGAACTGAAACTATTATGCAGACTTCCCCAGTGTGCAGAAGCTGCAAGCCATAACCTGAATGAGATGCAGGATAATAAACAGCAAATGTTGTTATAGCAAGTGGAACTTCCTGTGACCTCTCTTAAAATTAAAAAATAAAAATAATAAAAAAAATCTGAGAGGTCAATGCAAAATTCAAGCACAGATTTCTGCCCTTGGGTCACAAAGACTGTCGTGGTTTCAGCCAAATTTGCCAAAACCAGACTGACAGATGGCCCTTCCTCCCCCCAGAAAGAAAGGAGGGGAAGGGATAGGAGAGATTTAGGAGTTTAGAATGAACTAAACTACTTTAACAAAGTATTAATACTAAAATTAAAATAAGAAGAAAATAATGAAATAGATACAGTATATACAAAGCCGTATCAAGGTTTTACCCAGGATGACAACCACATCACCAGCAGGCATCAGGAAAAGTCCCAGAATGGACTCGCTGATCAACAGGAGCTGGTTTCCAGATCTGGAGTTAGGATCGCTTGGATCGCGGTCAAAGGCAGATGAACAGACAGGGTCCTTCTTGGACGTTGGTCATCGAAGAAAGAGAAACGACACTTTGATCCCTCATTTTTTATACTGAGCATGATGCGGATGCGATGGAATACCCTAGTTGGTCAGTTTTGGGTCCCCTGTCCTGTCCGCTCCTCCCTGCAGGTGGGACCCCTCTACACTTTTCCACTTCCGACCCTCCGATGGGACAAATAACGAAATTACCCAACCTTGGTTGTTCCAGCAATAAGTATATACAAGGGTCTCTCTGCATACCATTCCTTGGTATAATCAGGCCTCATCACTGTGAGAGTGAACTATTTTTTGAAAAATGTGCTGTTAATTTCAGAGTTTAGTTAGTCAGAAGAGGCCCAGCTAAAAAAGTAAAATTGTAAAACAGAAAATTGGTTCTCTTTTACCTCAAACCAGGACAAAGACAAATCAGGATGCTGATGAGACACTGCTCTCTGCCAAGGCTCTGAGCTGAAGGAACAAATTAAACTACTACCATCAACCAGGCCAGTGAAGACCAGTTCAAAGTCCCCCTTCCCTTTTCCACTCCATCTGCTTCCAGCTGGTCCTGTCAGCTAAAATGTTGTGAAGAAAATTCTCCTCCTTCTCTGGTGAGGAGCGAATGTGTGCTGTAAAGAATGCCTTGAAATAAAACTGGGCCACCCGCCAAACTTGGATTCAGGGCCCTAAATTGTTCTAAAATAAGCACTTTTACCTTCCCTCACATGATGAGAGCCCATTCCATGGCTGTCTTCATCCTTTCCACCTCTCCCACGTTCCCTCTGCTCACCTCGGGTGCCTCACCCCATCCTGTACACTGCTCCTCAAGCCTCACCAGTACTTCCACAGGGTAGCACAGGTCCTAACACTGGCTCAGTCTTTGCACAGGGTGCTGCCAAAGAGATCTGGGAGCTGCACACCCACCACCTCCCTCAAGAACACATCTGTTGCTCCAGCATCACAACAATCTTGTGCCAAGGTGCAGAAGAAGTTGTCTTTCCTTCAAAGGGAAACAGACTGCCAGTTATCCTGAATTAAAGCCTGCACATCAGTGGCCACCGAAGAGAGGTGGCTTGACAGGATGCAGGACTGGATGTCACACAGCAAGGTCCTTATAAGCACATGGTCATGGCAGTCATTGGAGTGTTTATTCCTGAAGCTGGTTCTAACTCTAAGCCTAAGCTTTAGCCATTTTTTTTTCATTAATGGGGACATTGCAGGCACTGTTTGGGATAAGACATCTCAGGTTTTTGATTTGCTTTGAAGCATCTGAGCCCTTTTGAGACACAGCTAGGGAGAAAATTCAGGAGAGTATCTGTCAGGAATTCAAGAAATATCATTGTTGTTTTTAGACACCACCAAAGATGGAATGTAGGGCCAGCTGAGCTGTCAATCAGACTTTCTGTAGCAACTGTTAGAATCTTAAAAA
>VXBW01003655.1:93421-111957 GCA_013400375.1 Thinocorus orbignyianus | reverse complement strand
AGAGAAAAAGGAAAATTGGAAACATTTTTAATTTACAGAGGAGAGCAGGGAAAAAAATTTAGGAGGGACATCGCTGTAGGAGAGAGCTGGAACAGTAAAGCAGAACTGAAACCTCACCTGCCATACTTCATGAGACAATGAGAGAAAATAGCAGCAAGTTATATTGGTAGCAAGGTGACCTAATGCGCTTTCATGGTTGAACTCACAACTTGCACAAAATAGTCATGGCTTAGGGCCTGTGAGCCAGAAATAAATTTAAACCTTGTATTTTTTACACCGCCAGCAGTACTCCTTTCTCTCTTCTGTATTCTCCTGTCCTTGCCAAGTGTGACACTTAGAGCCTGTGATCTGTGGGACTGTTACAAGAGAGAAGCAGGTGTGATGATAGCTTTAGTCTATTTATATCTACTTGAAACGTACCTCAACCTTGAAAATTCTCTCAGGCTCTTTTCTCTCTTTTCAAACAATGTCGTTGTTGTGGACGCAACATACTCAGTTGGGAATCACCTACTATATCAATGTGAAATGCAGCTTATGGAACTTCATATGGACACAAAACCAGTCTGGCAGTGGAGATAGATCTAGAGGTAACCGGTCAAGTGGAATCAAGTTGTGAACAGCAAGGGAAATAGTCATCGTAGAGTTCCAGATGACTCATCACTGCCAAGTTTCTAAGGCAACAACTTTTAGAGGTGGGCTTCAGAAAGGCTTAAGAGTATTACAGAATCATGGAATCATGGAATTGTTAGAAAGGTTTAAGAGTATTATGGAATCATGGAAATGTCAGAGTTGAAAGGGACCTCTAAAGATCATCTAGTCCAACTCCTCTGCTAAAGCAGGATTAACTAGAGCACAGTACTTAGGACTGCATCCAGGCGGGTCCTCCACAACCTCCCTGGGCAGCCAGTTCCAGTGCTCTGTCACTCTCATTATGAAGAAATTTTTCCTAGTATTTGAATGGAAATTCCTGTGTTCCAGCTTGTGCCCACTGCCTCTCATCCTGTCACCAGGAACCACTGATAACAGTCTGGCTCCATCCTCCTTCAACTCACACTTCAGATACTTACAAACATTAGTAAGGTCTCCCCTCAGCCTTCTCTTCTCCAGGCTAAAGAGTCCAGGCTCTCTTGCTTTCCTCGTAAGGGAGATGTTCCAATCCCTTAATCATCTTTGTTGCCCTATGCTGGACTCTCTCTAGTAGTTCCCTGTCACTCATGAACTGGGGAGCCCAGAACTGGATGCAGTATTCCGGTTGTGGCCTCACCAGTGCAGAGTAGAGGGGGAGAATGACCTCCCTTGACCTACTGGCCACACTCTTCCTTACGCAGCCCAGAATTCCATTGGCCCTCTTGGCGACAAGGGCACGTTGCTCATTACAACTTCATTGTTTTCCTCATAAGCATCTCTCATTATTCTCATTATTTCCCTTAAGTTCAATCTACTTTCTTCAGCATTCCCAGATGCCCTGTAACTCTACCAGGTTCATTTCCTTTGGTTACTTTACTTCAAATACTTCACGCAGCACTCTTTAGCATCTTAGCAGCACCTGAATATAGGTCTACTGGCTAAGTTCAGCCTATGCTGGCTCCTTTATCCTTCTTCCTCTGTTTTTGCTCTCTTGCTCTCCTTAGTGGAGATGCAAATATGCTAAAAGGCAAAGCAGTGCTCAGTGTGCTCTGGGGCTTCCTCAGTGACACAACCCTTTAAAGTGAGCAACCCAGAGAGCACTCTCAAAATCACCTGTCAGTTCAACTCTGGGCTGCACCCCATACCTGGGAGGTGTGAAGTTCTGATCTCAGGCTGAGAAGAACTTCTCTAATTGTCTGTCAAATGTCTATGCCTTGTCCTTGTACATGCCCCTAAAAATTCATCCAACTACTGAAAAACAGCTGCTGCCCATTGTGCCATTTGGCTATGGCGAAGAAAAGCAAAGTAGGAACTCAAGGAAACAAGGGATGTATTATGAGACTTGTAATAAAAATTACCAGCAAGCAGCACGTGTGGGAGCCTTGCGAGCAGCTGACACAAACGCCTCCCTCCCACCAGCAGCTCCCCCACAGCGGGGTGACTCAGGGAGCACCAGCTCTGTTAGTTTAGCAGACAGGCCCACCGGTAACGTGTGTGCAGCCCAGCACAAGGCCCTCCACCTTTACCTGTAAGGTGGTCGTGGGGAACCCCAGCATAGTACACTTTATATCTAACACCACTTGGGCAAGATTTGCAGAATAAAACAACACATACTTGTTTAGAAAGTGGAGAAAGGCCAACAACGCTGAGCAGTGAGGGAGGAATGAGAGAAGTTCTTCATGGCAGATGGTACCTAGCACTACTGTTTCTAGTCAGTGTCCACAGTACACCTTCCTCATATCTCACAGGAACCGTATATTCAAAGATGGAAGAAAAGATGAAACCACAAGTTTTGCTTTTCAGAAACTGGGTCAGTCTTCTTGGCACAGTGAATCTTTTTTTTAAAAAAAAATAAACACTGACCACTCCATCAAAGCAAGTCCTTTCAATCTGTACAAAGAAGTCATACCTTACCTTCGGTCTTCTCCATAAGAAATTTAAACTTATTTGAGCTATTTGTGTTCTTTATTACACAGCAATTATCCTGCTGTGAAGGGATGCACTTAATGACCAAACAGGTAATTTCTATTGCTAATTTCTTTGCCTATATCTCAGGAGGGCGCATACTAAAAATTCTTTTTAATAAAAAGAGCTTTCTTAACCTAGTCCACATAGTTACACCACTGGTAAAGGACAGATCCGTTCTATTTTTTTTAATAAATGACTCATGATTTTGCCTGCCTTGCTTTGCAGGCAGTGAATGTGATCCATCTTGTTGAGCTCTGATTCTTATCTGATTCAAACATGGCTTTTGAATGTGTGGTCCCTTTGAAGTGTTATAAACTATCTAAACTAAAAGCAAAATAAAACTAGTTGATTGAAGGTTTCATCTGCAATTACAATATCTTTCTATGCTGTAGCTGAGGTCAGGGGGAACGTTTTCATCAAAGGCACTTGGCTGCACAAGTGTCCTGACAAGAGCCATTAATAAAGTTTAGATGGCAGATGACAAGCACAAAATGGTCGAATCAACAAAAAATATGGGCTCACGTTCGATCATTTATTGCCATGTGTAAATTAATTGGTAGCCTAAGTGAGAATCTGACACAGCTGGCCTAAAGACAGAATGAGGATTGCAAATCACAACCTCACGGGGTTTTTTTCCCACCTCTAACTGTACAGCATTAGACAATGATGGTGACTCACAGCCTTATGTGTGGTTCAAGCTACCATATGTCTCAGATACAATCTCTTTCCACTCAAAAAATGTGCCTGGGCAGAAAGAGAAGATCTTTCACATTTGTCTATGATTTCTGGGCAGCTGGCATTAATTCTCACTTGCCCCAACCAGGCTATTGTATGTCTGAAAAGCTGGGATATTTCTTCAGAGCATCAATAGATCAGATGTACAGTGACTGACCTGCAGGACCAACACGTGAACATGTGGATGGTTTAGCCCGTGGGCTCATAAACCCTACCTTTCTTAGGAGCATCAGCCCATTAGCATATGTGTACACGCTCAGTGGAGTGCAGCATATCCTAGAAGCATTAAATAGTCTATACGGCTTATTGCAATTAGCTGAGTCTCACAATTTATGGAGCATCACATGAGTTAATTTAACAACTCCAATACACAGCCAGTAAAATTTTCTGAGCAGATTAAAGAAGTTGGTTCCCGGTGACTAATCATGCCAACGCTCACCTACCAGCGCGTTAACTGGAAACCGTAGCATGACAAATAGGAGAAAGGAATGACACATACAGTATTTCCATGAGGAGCTGTTGAAACTGTCAAGATGTGCAAATTTTTTCACAAATATTTGAATAAAGAGTAGAGATCTTTTCCTTGGCAGTGAGTCAAATTCAAATTCTTTATCTACAAGTGTATTTTTGATGATTTCAGGGCAAAGATAACATCTCCTTATACAGCTGTGTCAGAAAAAAAGCACCAAATAACTTCTGAAGACTGTGAATTTCTATATTCTGAGACTGCATATGAATCTGTGATCTGCACAGCATCTGAATTAAGGACTTCCTGAACCTGATTGAGACCTCATGGACTTTACCAACACAGAGTGCTGATCAGACACCTTATAAACTGATGGAAAAAAACAGACCATACTCTTCTAAAATCACCTTGTCACAGCACTGGAGAGAAAACTTTGTGTGGAGAGATGCCATGCCAAGTTAATGACAAGCACCTGTTCAGACACCTGCTGATCTCAACAACTTGACATTCTGTGATTGTTGAGCAGTCCCAGGGTGAGGCTGGGCAGGAGAAGGCTGATGGCAGGCTGGAGAGGCAAACAGCACCCATGGGGCAGCCACAGGGCAGGGGATGAGTCTTGCCAGGGGAGGCCAGGTAGCAGCTGAGTGCCTTGCTGGCCCTTTTCTCCATGAGCTCTGCCAGCGGCAGACAGCTTTAAATCTCCTCTCAACTGGTATGTAGCCCTCCCCTGCTGATCCCATTTACCTTTTGGGCTGGCTCCCAGCACCTAGCAGCCATGAGAGATTGCCAGCATTTCGTGACACTGCTCCCACTCCCCTGGGAGGAGCTGGGATCTGGAGGAAGATGGGGTGAGGAGGAGAGCTCAGCTTCTCTGGCGTACAGTAATAAAACTGCATGGTTGGCAGGGACAGGAAGGATCTCGCCAGAAGGGGAGTAAGAAAGATTTTTCATTTCTCATTTCCACTTTGTTTCTGATCACTTGCTCTGTTACAGGCTGAAGTGCCAGAGCGTACTTCAGCACAGAAAATGGGAGGCTGAGACAGAGCCTGATCTCACTCGTTGCTAAGAGAGTAACCTAATTTGCAGCAGATGGTGTTTATTGTTACTTCCCATCTGCATGAGGATTAAGAATTCTACTCAGAAGAAAACGATTCAGCCTGACAGCGTCCTGGTAGGAAGGGGCAAAATTAATTTCAATCAAATACAGCTCTTCTCATAAAGGCATTTTTTTCTGAACCTTTGGGTAAGCTTAACTTAAATACAGTTTCAGATATTATTTTTTTTCCAAGTATCACTCTGAGTTTCCAACCATGCAGTCAGTTTTTAAAATGTGTAGGAATGAAGTCAAGTAAAGGTTAAGCGTGTTTCCTCTGACCAAAAAGGAACTTAATGTCAGAGCCAAGATTAAAGTTTCAGCTCTCCAAGGTCTCAGACCAGGATGCAGTCCCCCAAAGGAACTGAGAGCACATCTTCTAAGCATCTGTCTTCGGCCCAAGCACTGAAAAGAGAGAGCTATGGGCAGGCTGTCTATGAATAATCAGTCTCTTAAAAATGCATATGTCTTACATTTGGCTGCCACTGACTGATGTTGCATGTCTTTTAATTCATAGTAAGAAAGTACATTTTTGTTTTATTGGTGTAATTCATCTGGAGTCATAAGAGTTATACCAAAGTGACTAGTACATTGAGCCTCATTATAGTTTCCCTGGTGTTTTTTTGTACCCTATACCATAAAATTCACACCTTGCATATACCACTGTCACTATCACTTTCAGTTGTGGCTGGGCTTTAATAAGCAGACAAACATTAGCATGATTACAACTTAGAAGCAGAGATGAAAATGGAAATAGGAGGAACTGACAGTGGACAAAGCAAAAAATAATAGTATTCAAAATAGAAATAGAACAAAAAATGAAATGATAATTTGATTAAATATGTGTTCACGTATAAGGGGAACTTGCCTTAACATGAGGGCAGTTCCCAGACAGCAGTGATTATACTGTATTTGTAGTGTACCTTTAATTCTGCTCTCTATATGCATGGTTATAGAGTCATTTTTTGATTGGCATGCCCTCTTTTCCTTCTTTCAGTTCATGTCCTAGAAGAAAAAGCAGAATCTGGCTATTCTGCTGGCATTTCCAAAAAATCAGGCAGCTGCTGGCAGATGGCTGGTGGTGCACAAGCAGATTGACTGGATATGTCAGAAAATCCATGGCATTCCAGGCAACAGGAATGCATCTGAGGCCAGTGGACCTGACCAAAACACCTGCCTGGTCTGCAGTAGACAGTCACCCCACGCATGGCGGCTGCACAGCTGATCTGCACATTCGCAGCAAATCTGAAGCAGCTGGAGTATGTCTGATACCTGCCGCATAAATAGAAAATTCTCTCTAGGATTTCTTGAACAGAAGTCTGGAAGTCTTGCAAACGCCTGTAGCAGGTATGCTAGTGGTTGCTAATTTAATGCAAAAATCACGGCAGCATTAAGTCACTTGTGCATGTTTATTTTTTTTGTGCAGTGCAAAAGGCACAGCAGTAGTGCCACTTACATGGTGATGTTGACCTGAAGATGCTTTGAAAGCTTAAAGTACATTTATCAAAATCCTCAGATGTGTACTTTTCTTCTTAACCAGTTTATACAATACTGGCACATCTGAGCCTTTTTTCATTATTTCCTCTCTTGTGGTGCTACTAGGTGGAATTTGTGTGTGTAAGCATACACTTATGTGGAATAATCATTACACATACACCACAATTCACACATTTTCCTATATGGAGTTTCTCTTCTAGCTTGGTTATGTTCACGTCTCTTAACAGAGCTATGCAAGAAAACTTTGTAGGCTCTGTTCCCCGGAGTCTTATAGCAGAAGATCTGTTTGTTGCCTAAAAAGTCACCAATTTCCACACAACTTGGTGATCCCAACCAGATCTATGCTTACTGCACACTGATATAATTTGCTCCCATTTCACATAAAAATGCTGCTTCTCCAAACCTTGTGCTCTTTAAGTCATTTTTTACGGCCTGGAAAAAGTGCACAGATTTCTACATTTCCGTAAACCATTACTGACATCCAGTGGCTATCAGTGCAAATGCTAAAAACGGGTAACCCATGTTGTCAAGAGACATCGAAACTCTTTCTGTCTCTTTCTCTAACAGACAGCTAATAGAAAAGGAGAAAGGTGAAAAAAAATTGTGTTTCCTGGCTCTTCCACAACACATTCTTATCATGGATTTGATTGAACCTCACTGAACTTGCAACATACAACTAGTATTTTTCCTTTGTGATCGCTGTAAGAAACTATAGAGCTACCTTAAGAAACCAAGTGTCTGAAACCATGCCATCTCCAAACAAAACAGGGATACAGATCACCATTCAAAACAAACAAACATGTGAAAACAGTAAGAAATACAAACCAAATACACATAAGGGTTTCACTAGGTAGTATTCCAGGGAAGTATGTGCCCAACAAAGTGAGCCAAGCTAAAAAACAATACATAATGAAGGAAAATCAACAGCAGTGATTTTCAGCCATAGCATCGTAGAACCACAGAACTAAAGAATGGTTTTGTCAGAAGGAACATTTAAACATCAAATAGTCCAACCCCACTTCCATGAGCAGGGACATCTTCCACTAGATCAGGTTGTTCAGAGTCTCATCCAACCTGGACTTGAACACTTCCAATACCGGGGCACCCACAACTTCCCTAGGCAACCTGTTGCAGTGTCTTACCACCTTCATCATAAAATCCCTTTTCCTTATATTCAGTCTAAATCAACCCTCTTTCAGGTTTAAAACCATTGCTCCTTGTCCTGTCACTGTAGGATTCTCTCTCCATCTTTCTTATAAGCCCCCTTTACCTATTAAAAGGCTGCAATAAGGTTTCCCTGGAGCCTCCTCCAGGCTGAAAAACCACAACTCTCAGCCTTTCTTCATCAGAGAGATGTTCCAGCCCTCTGACTATTTTTCATGGGCCTCCTCAGAAACACTGTAATCCTGATGAGAAGTTTAACAGGCTCTTTTGGACCTCCAAACAAACACCTTGCACTGTTGTTCCAATTCTCTTGTCTTAAAGAAGGTATTTTGTTGTAATAAGAGTGTTATCAAAGAAATAAACAACTCTACCATCTGTTTCCTTTCCCGATGGAAATAAATTAATAAATCCTGAATTTTGGGTAAGAGACTGGTGAATCACAGTTACCTTAGTTTCAGTTTTGCTACTCTTGTGCTTCCTGGGATATCACTGAACTCCAACAGGCTAGCTGAGAAGTCAACAACCCAGAAGCAATTTCAGATGAACTCAAAATAATGAAGTTCCATTTTGAGAGCTTTCCTCATTGTCACTGTGAGCATGTCAGGGTGGTGGAGGAGAAGGTCAAAACTCACAGCCTGCCTTTAGTTATTATTTGGGGCACTGAGGTAGGATGCCATAAGTTAAGCAGTTCCTTTATGCTATGATTTGTTTGGGCATGGCAACTCAAGCATAAGAGCCGAAGCTTCCTCCTTCCCTGCCTCCGCTCCTGCCTCCCTCCTTCCTCATCCCTCTGTACTCAACATATTTTTGATGTAAATTCTTAGTCTTTGATGTGAAGTATAAGTATTAACACATCAGGTAAAGGGGATGATTCTGCAATATTTATTCATTATATAGCTCAAAACATGTTTTAAGCTAGTCTATTTTCACACTGAGGTTCCACATTTTATCATACATTCACCGAAGATCTTCTAGCATATATCACAGAATCATAGAACAGCCCAGCTTGGAGGGGACCTCCAAAGATTACCTAGTCCAACCTTTCATGGGAAAAGGAGCATAGATGAGATTATCCATAACCCTTTCCTATTACTTCTTGAAAACCTCCAGTGATGAAGGCTCCATCACGTCCCTGAGGTTGTTCTAGTGAATGGTTGTTCCAACTGTAAAAAAATTCTTCATTATGTCAAGATGTATATTTATTTATAATATACATATAAATAACATTTTAATACAATCACAAAACAATGGCATTACCGCATCTTACAGTTGGCTTCCAAGACCCACCACTCGAGAAATTTGCAAAAAGCTTCTTTACCTTGTTCATTTAGGATGAAGCCTTTTTAAAGCCTGTCTGCAGCCTCACTGACTCCAGTAGGATTATTTACACCTTTGGAGTTAGGCCTGTACTGTGGTGAGTGACAGTTATCACAGAAATCAGCAGCATTCACTGATTGATCTCCATGTTAAGGACTGCAACCAGGGACATAAACTCTTCCACCTTTATTCAAGTAAGCAATTCCATTCCTCAAAGGAAACAAAATAAAGGCACTTCATTAAGATGTCAGTATTGGGAAAATGCCTATTTCTGCCTTGAACTTCAATTTATTAATTGGTGTTCATTGTTTTTAACATCTACCAAAAGCAGCTAACACAAAACCCTTCTTCCACAATTTTGCCAGACAACCAAGTGATAAATTGATGGAGATAGCATTTGAGGAAGGCAAGATACTAAAAACAATTAATAAGCACTGGCACATTACTTTGGCTAATACTACCTACATTTCCTGAAGGTTTTTTCTACCTGGAGTGTCTACCAAAAATTAATTCTAGTATCTCTGTATCTCTGTCCCTGTACGCTTTTCTCCTTTATCATAAATTGTACGTGACGCCTTCAGCTTTTTAAAATAATAAAACCAGAAAGAAATCTTCAGAATGTGGTGGGAGGTAAACCTAGTTGCTTTGTTTCCCAATTTAACTGATATACAATGGAATGGAAGTATAGTGAATTAGTCATTGGCAGCCTTCAGGCAAATGATGATACAATTATACTAAATATAATTTTATCTTATCATTACGCATCCCTTGAAATGTTCTTTATTTAAGAATGAAAAGGGGTGCCGGGATCTTCAAAATTCAGCACCCACATTATAGCTAAATGTAGCTCTTCTACTCTCTGGCACCTACATCAGCCTTATTCAGACAATAGCAGTACCGAGACGGACTTTTAAGTGCTCCCTTTTCGTTCATCTAATGGTTCCATTAATGATATGTTCGGATTAAATAGTGATTACAGTTTTCACAAAAAAATAAGTGTTATGTCTTTGTGGTTGGGAAAGGATGAGGGGAAGAAGAGTTTAGAACTATGTTTTCTAAGCCTGGAAATCCTGGAATGACAGTGACAAAAATCAGGAAAGGAAAGGGGTGAAGGGGCTTCTAGTAGAAATGAACTGAGTAATTTTGGCATAAAAATAATGGAAGTAAAAAGAGCTTTGAATGACTCTTTGGAATGGCTAATTCCCTCAGTGCTTTGCTAGTCTCTTCTGTCTTGAAGAAACTTCACTTTGTGCACCACTGCCGGAGGTGAAGATGGCTGTTCAGGGACAAGGTGCGGAAATAAGCCAGGAGTCCCAATTCTAGTTTTACTATTTTCTTACTGAAATTGTTACATTGCAGTTTCCATTGGCAAATTATTAAATTCCACAAAACTCATATTTAATTTACAATGACATCAATAAACAATAAGATTGTGAAGAGCTCACCAATAAACAAATTCAAGTACAAGCACACTTTTTATTTCCTCAAGGAACTTTGTAAGAAGAGCTTTGTAAACAAAAATATAAATGGCAACAGTAGGTCTTTTTAGAGCAAGATTTCTCTTAGCTAACGCAGTAGGTATAACTCCATTGTTAAGGAGTTAACATTAAAAACTGGTTAGAATTTTATTTTTAAGCATCCATCTCATTAAATTAAAGACAGCTGAGCAGTAATGCACCTTCGTTCCTGTACCAGGATCTAGACATTTAAATATCACAACATAAGAAAATCTTTTTGATCTGATACATATAGTCATAGCTATGGCAAAAAAGTGCCAGTGTGGATTTATGTGGCGGGTGTGTCTTTTCTGCTCTCTAGCTGACAACACATGACAGCTATAAACCATACCTGCCAACATTTGAGATGTCCGAGAGGATTGGATCCCATGAAACGTGTCAGTCTTGAAGAACTTTCCAAAGAGACAGGGTAAAAGCAAGCAGGGGCAACTAGTACGCAAGCCAGAGGTGGCATGTGCCCACCACGGTCATCACTGAACTACTTGGCTCTTCATATTTCCAGTAACTCAGGGAATTCCAAACGGACTCATGTGCCTGCCGTGAACCACTAGCACAAATCACTGCTGGTTATGGGCCAGCTGGGCTCTGTGGAGGAGCTGCTGGAATTAGGCAGGGATGTAAGCGTTGGCCCTGCTGAAACCCTGGCTGCCTGGGAGGTCTGAGGGTCTCCAGCCTGGCATTACCACCCCCGTACCAGTGAAGCCACATCCATAGGACCTGGAGAGTCTTCTCCACCATGCCCCCTTGGCAGAGCTAGAGCGGATGAGCCCTGACAAGTGCTTGGTAAGGTGCTGGGCTCACTCTTCCTTTGAGCTCACTGAGACAAAATTAAATCCATAAAATGTACGTGTGAGGAATGAGATCATTTGCTGTCTTCCATCCTAAGGCGGCAAACAGAAATGGAAGTGACAGCAGGGAGGCTTTTTAGAGCTAAATTTGTCTTCACTAAGCCATAAGTGACCTTGAACAGAAGACTGTGAGGGAAGCAAGACCCTAACAGAAGGCTGCTGGAAAGCAGAAGGTTGGAAGAGGCAAATCATGCTCTGACTTGATTTCTGTTACTCAGGACCACAGGAGGACAAACTGCAATAAATGTAAACATAAGGAAAAGCTTTTTCTGCTGCAAAGGGTGGTCAGACCCTGGCACAGCTTGCCTAGAGAGGCTGTGGAGTCCCCATCCCTAGCAATACCAAAACCCCCCATGAGGGTACATGGTCTTGGGTGACCAGCTCTTGGTAACCCCACCATAGGGTTACCCACCATAGGTAACCCCGCACAGGGGGGCTGCATCACACCACAGAATCACAGGATGGTTAGAGTCGGAAGGGACCTTCAAGATCATCAAGTTCCAACCCCCCTGCCATGGGCAGGGACACCCCCCACCACAGCAGGTTGCTCAAAGCCCCATCCAGCCTGGCCTTGAACACTTCCAGGGATGGGGCATCCACAACTTCTCAGGGAAACCATCCCCTGGAGCCCCTTTCCACCTCGGCCCTCCTGAGTCTCCATGGCTTGTGTCACATCCCTGATGACTGAACCCCAGAGCTTTCTGTGATGAGGCCAGTTTTATATGCTGGCGGCCCGCCATGGGCCACCAGATACCCATCTCCGCGGCACAACTCAGCTCCCCTGATCTCACAGAGTGGCAACAACCAGAAAACTTCCTCCAAAAAAAGAAAGAGACCAGCTTTACAACCTTCCACATCGCCTCCATCGCCCCGCCATCTTCAGCTCCTCCCCGCNTGGGGGTGCCGGGTGCCCTGGGCGGGGGGAGGGAGCGGGGTGTGTGTCTCCGAAAAGTGGAACCGGCCCGTTAGCAAAGGCCGGCGGCTTCCAGGCAGGGGTTGTGTCTCAGTCTGGCGAGCCTGAAGCGGAGCCTGAGCCGCTGGGGATGCCCCGGGAGGGAACCGGGGTGATCCGAGCGCCGGTATCCCGGGCCGGGGCCGGGCCCAGCAGCCCCCCCGGCCTGGGACAGACCCCGGCCGTTCCTCCTCCGGGTCACTCTCTGCCTTCTTTGAAGACAAGTTACAGACACTGGTAGCCAGCGTTCAGGCCTCATTGCTTAGGGAGCTGAAAGTAATTCTTAATAATGCATTTCGACTTTTGTTAGCAGTTTTTTGTTTGAGTTTTTGCAGGGAATATACAACCTAATGTTTTGGAGAGCTAGTCTTGTAGTGCTCTGGCCCACAGCATGATCATAGAATCCAAGAATGGTTAGAGTTGGAAGGGACCTTAAAGATCACCGAGTTCCAACCCCCCTGCCATGGGCAGGGACACCTCCCACTAGAGCAGGTTGCTCAAAGCCCCATCCAGCCTGGCCTTGAACACTTCCAGGGATGGGGCATCCACAACTTCTGATGTGCTGCTGGGATTAAAGCCTTTGTGCCCCCCAAATACTGAAGTTTGATCAGCTCACTGACATATGGAATACTTTACTTTGGGGGCGGCGTGTGTTCCTGGTTTGAACTGTTTTACTTATTCTCTCCTGTTTGTTTACTCTTTCCTGTTTCATTTTCAGCCGGATTTTGATGTTGATCACTTTGTATCAGACTGCAGGAAACGTGTGCAGTTGGAAGAGCTCAGAGAGGATCTGGAGCTCTATTACAAGCTCCTTAAAACTGCCATGGTAGAACTCATAAATAAGGACTATGCAGATTTTGTTAATCTCTCAACAAATCTAGTAAGTTCTATGAAGTTACACTACGTAGTTCAGGCCTAACTTTTTAGTATGATTTTTATTTTTTATATGAAAAGTATGCGACTTGTATTTTGATATTATTAGATTTAAGACCTCTAGAACTGTGATCCCTTGCACTGAGAGAAACTGAAAGACTGTTATCATAGAATACAGCTACAGCACAGAATTGCTGTTGGCCCATAATAAATGTTCTAGATACAGCCTTTTGGTCTAGAAAAAATAAAGTCATTAGGAAGTTATACTCAAGACAAACTTAAAAAAACCTGGTAGTAGTTGTAAAATTGAAGGAAATAAATCATTAGAATTGAATACCAAAGATACAAATAAAGCCATTCTGAGGGATTCTTTTTGGAATCTTTACATTTGCTGTACAGTCGATATATCTTAAGAAAACCCCCACCCTACTTGGCTGAGAATTTTAATCATTTACATGTTAAAATGTCTTGTTCACTGTGTATCCTGTTACTTTACTCCATCCAGATTGCAGTTACAGAGGTTCAAAGAGTGAGATTTAACATTTTTATTGGAAGAAAAACTTCCACAGACCGAAGTTTTCTTTCATATTTGGCTTTGTGTGACAAGCAGTCTCATATCTTTATCTCTGTATTTGAGCTAACATATTTTTGCATTGTACTTAAAACTGGAGACTATAAAAGGAGCTATCATTTCTCAGTTCTCTTTTAGTATCTGTAAAATTGTAGACTCTTTCAGTTATTCACATATGAACTTACAAAGAAGTCATAAATGTTTTTATGATAATTTCTTTAGGTTGGCATGGACAAGGCCCTTAATCAGCTTTCAGTACCCTTGGGACAGTTAAAGGAAGAAGTTATGGTATGCTTGAAACAATCATTGTATGCAACTTTGTAAAATTCAGCTCACTTTCATATGATATATAGAATGTCTTTTTTATATTAATGGTTGTTGTAATAAATTTCCCTGGAAATTGACTTAAAGAAGTAGGGAGAGGTGAGTTTTCAAGCAGTTGTAGTAGAAGTAAGTTTACATTTTCTATCTTGCCTTTTAACAAAGAGAAAAAGGATTTCTTAAAGGTGATAAATGGGTGGACTCTTACAAGACAAGAGTTATTCTTGGAAATGTAAGGTGAAGTACTGAACTCTTTTAATATTTGAGTAAATGAAATGTGGTGGTAAATAAATCAGATGCAACATAATCTGGCTAAGGATTTTATTTGCTCAGTCCTGTGGTTTAATCATAGATCACCCTTTAGAAGGTGGGTCTTATTCTGAGTCTTCCAAAATCACTTGCTATTAGCGAAGGGTAATTTTTGTTCATCTTGGCAGCTGGTTCACAGGGTTGTTTGCTGCATAAATGTACCTTTGAAATATCTTAGCCTTGCTGTCTAAAGCATCAAATTAGGTCCACAGCATAGACAAATATTTATTGTGTGAAAAATGCTACTTAAATCTGATTTATAACTTTGACTTCAAGACATAAAATCATATTGGTTTTATTGTTTATTTCTGGGTGAAAGTTGGTTTGTTCTCTGTAAGGTACTTTCTTCTAGTTGAAATAATGATAACTTGTGGTAGCAGTATTTTAGGAGCAGGTTATACTCGTGATGATTTAGTCTTATTTATGGGGCTTTTTTTCCACTTAAAACTACAGTACATCAGTTACCTTCTTATTTGTCCTGTATTAGTCTGTCTCAGATAGAGATTTTTGAGTTAATGTTCTTTAAAGCTTAAGTGGGATGCTGACTTTTCACACTGACTTTTTCTTTCACAGAGTCTTAAGTCATGTGTCAGTGAAGGGATTCAAGCAGTAGATGATCGAATGACTAAACAGGAAGATATTAGAAGAAAAAAGGTACAACAGACAGGTTATGAGATCATTACTAGGGCAACTTTTGGTTTTGCCATTAACGTGGGGAAAATGAAATTTTAAAATTTTCAGGCTCTCTGGATGCACACTGTGCAGGATTTTGCACTTGTAAAAATAGTGATTGAAGTTCTACGTGACAGACTTCATTTTTACAGTGTCTAGTTGATCATAAATCTTCATTTTACTTTTATTTGTCAAAATCATCTATGTTTGGTTTGGTTAGCTTTTTGAATTACAGTTACTCGTTTTTCTGCTTGTAGCATATTAACTTGCTCATATGAATGTAATTGAAATACAGCAATTTGATTTCTGTATGAGGGGAAGGAGCTAACATTTGTCCTTGAGCTTAACTTGGTAAAAAATACGGTAAGAACAGCTGTTCTGCATCTGTGGCAAACAAAATTTGTGGGGGTTTATGGACTTAAGTGGGCAAGACTTCAACTGAGATGTGACTCGAGTATTAAGATGGAGGTAGAGAATTTAACAGTAGGAGAGAAAAAAAACCCATGAAAAATCTTCCTTTAATTACAGACATGTGTCCTGAGACTGATTCATGTTATTCAGTCTGTTGAGAAAATTGAGAAGATTCTACATTCCCAAGGCACTAAAGAGTTGTCCTCATTAGAGGGAAACAGGTAAAAAATATGTATATCTTTGGGTTTGTTTGTAACTTAATTTCATGCTATTGATATAGATGAATTTACAAATCTTAGGATGTATCCTTAGAAATGCACCAAACGACTGTTTAGATTTAGGCTTCTACAAACTGGTCATCACAGAATATGTAACTTAGCCTCTGAAGTTTTGAATTACTTGTAGTGCTTTCAGTAAAAGTATGTTCTTTGAAGCTTGCATGCAATAATTTTTTTTTTTTTTTTTACTTGGGAGTCACAACCCTGTCATGTCTGAAATACTCTCTGCAGTACAGTTTATTTCAACGTAATTTGGAAGTAAAATAGAAATTAGCTCTTTTTGTTTTCCCTGTGTACGTGTGACTTAAAGGGCTGCTGCAAGAGCATGCGAGGCAGGCAAACCACACATACAATAATTCTGGTAGAAGGAAAGTGTGACCAATTCCAGTCTGAGTCACAAGTTTTGGTTTTTAACAACTTCATGGAATGTGCCTTCTCCTTCTGCCTTTGCTGAGGGATGGAAGATGTCTTTCAGCCAGTTTTGGAACTGAGGCACCAGCTGCGTGCTTGAAATAATTGACTGGGATGCAAGTGCAAGTTGTGCTAGAGGAGAGACAATTTCTTGAACTTGTTTGAGCATGAGACTGTCTCTTCGGTTTACTGCACTAGATCACACTGCAGTGAGTTAGGGGAAGTAGGTGGAAGAGTAAGCTGACATCTAGAGGGACAAAGCATATGCTGATGTTTTCAGTCAGGGTGAGGCACTATTCAGAATCGTGTTTTGAAGAAAGATTGTACTTGAATGGCTGAAAATTTGGCTAATTGGCAAATAGGGTACTACTGTCTCTGTAGAGATAGCTGTCGTTAGTTTTACCACATGACAAATGGGGAAATAAGAAACAAACCTGGATGGTGAAGAGCACTTACTGCAGTATGAACTGTAAGGCTGCCTTTTCATGTAACAATAGGCAGCACTACCATACAGAAAACAGTTCTGCTGAGGCAGCTGCTTATGTTCCTCTTAGCTTCTACTTTGCCTACTTCATATCTTAGTAACTCCAGAGCAACTCTAATCATACAGTCTGTTCCAGATTACTATTGCAGATTGCAATAATTGTAGTCACAATTCCAAATACTTAGATTACACCACAAAAATTGGGGAAGAGCATTGTCTATCCACTGCAGATGAAAGTGAGTTGATTTGAAAGGATCTAACTGTGTGTTCTCATTTTGTATCATCTGTCTTCTAGCCCACTTTTAACTGGACAGGTTTTAGAGAGAATTGCCACAGAATTTAATCAGCTACAATTTCATGCAGTACAAAGCAAAGGAATGCCCCTTTTGGACAAAGTGAGACCAGTAAGTGTTGCACGATAGCCGGTTTAACACTTGTAGGATCAAGCAAAACCAAGACAATTGGAAGACAAATGCCTGTTTCCACAGAGTTTTATTGAAAACTCGGAGTTTTATTGAAATAAAAAAATAAAATTGGGGGGGGCTGGTGAGATTCAGGAGGTCATTTTTATCAGTTGACTGGAAATATCGCTGCTTCTGAGGGTTTATGCTTTGTTTGCTAATTTTGTTAGGTTAAATTACTTAGAATAAGAGTAGGAAATAAAAGACATTTTTTGTCAGCCTAGTGTATCTTGTAGTTTGCTTGCTGATACTGAAGTCTTGAGATTTAAGTTGATTTTGTTAGCTGCAGCATACACGTGAGACTATAAATGGAATATGGCTACAACGTATCTGGCTTAAATATATTAAGCTTCATCTTTTGGTGAAGTTTGCTGCCTAACTGTGGTTGTTCAGTCTAGTAAGCTAATCTCCCTAATACCCTGTTTGTTATAACTGCCTACTGTAAAAAATGACCTTTTCTTCTGTCTTACTCATTGGAGAGAGAGGAAACAAATGAAAACCAGTGCTTAAAGATAGATAGTTGCAGGACATGAGGAAAAATGGGAGAATGTATGTTGACTGAAGAAGGTGTTTGGCAGAAGCCAGAAGGAATCTAGTAGCATGGCTTCCTCCCCTGCACGAAGTCACTCAATGTCTTTGGTTTGTGTAATTTGACAGGTGGTGCTGGGAACATGCAGTCATTTTACTTCTTGACAGTGGAGGGGTAAATGTCACAGTTGTTGTCGGGGGGTGACTTATTGTGAAGCTTTTGTGTGTTATCACACATAGTGATTCAGTTGAACGAGGAGCAATTGTTGACCTATTTTTTTCAGAATAAAGGGGACCTTAGATAAGTTACTGTGTAACCTACAATGTATAGAGGATAATAATTGTATTTTAACATCATTATAATAAATAGTGTGTTAAATATCATCAGTAATCCATTAAGCTTGTGTTGATGTTCATATAATGCTGACAGTTATCAAAACTTGTGCATATTTCAAATGATAAGGGGAAGCTGAGTTAGGTATTTCTGGAAAAGTTTTCTTAAGCAACAGTGGCAAGGCTTTACTTTTGTGGGTGTTTTATTACTGTATTTCGTTTCCCTTTGTAGCGTATAGCTGGAATAACAGCTATGTTGCAGCAGTCTCTGGAAGGGCTGCTCTTGGAAGGCCTTCAAACTTCAAATGTTGACATAATACGTCACTGTCTTCGCACTTATGCAACAATCGACAAAACACGAGATGCAGAGGCATTAGTTGGTCAAGTGCTTGTAAAACCTTATATAGATGAGGTAAGATAAAAATCAAGAATACTAAGAAAATTAATCAATATGCAAATGCTCTTCTTTTTCCTCTTAACATCCAGCTTTCTTTAGCAGCTTCAAAATGCCTTTGTGGAGAGAGAAAGAGAACTAAACCCTAGTACAATGTCAATTTGTTATGGATGTAGGAATTCTCTGTCTGCCTGTCACTAATTTCAGGTTATATCTAGTGGGAGTTCTTTTTCTCACCTGCGTTTTTCTTGGGGTGAGGAATCCAACAACAAACCTTAAACCAAGCACATGTCTGGAGTAAAGTCC
>VXBW01003655.1:0-93404 GCA_013400375.1 Thinocorus orbignyianus | reverse complement strand
TTTTTTTTTTTTTTTCTGGAGTTGCATCCGTAGGAATTGGATCAGATCTGGGGTTTGCATTTCTTCGTGGCTGGCTCAGTAGCAGGTGAATGCAGCACAAATAGTTCTTGGTGCAATTCCCTTTTGTTCCCATTGTATGAAGAAGCAGCTCCTACAGTTCCAGTCTGTACCAAGACTTTAGCAGCAGCAGGAACAGGCATTTGTTTGGGAAGCACTTGCTGTTGTCTGGTGGGAAAATGTATCAGATGGACAGTCTCTTAATTTATAAGAAACTGATTTTAGTAGATCATCAGCTTTCAGTAACAAGTTGGAACAATCACAAAGTGCTGATTGGATTTTCTGTAATGAAGGGACTTTCTGGTAATTCTCTTGACTGTGCAACTTTGCTGCTACCTGTAAAATGATTTCTCCCCTTCCTGTGGCACTGTTTGTTCTTACAAATTCTTCTGTCCTGAACAGTTGGTGATTAGTCTACACTACTTTTTTTTTTTTCCTTGTTGTTGTGGTTGATGATAATGTAATTCCTGCAAAGAAACCCCAGACGGTAACCTGCCACAACAGTGTAGCAGTAAAAAAGTCAGTCAGTTGTGCTCGATTTTTCTTGTCTGTAAGCACAGCTGCAGTTGCCACTAAAACCGATTTTAGGGGCCTTAAAAGGGCCTTTAAGTGCCCTTTCAGGGCCTTTTATGGTAACTCTAGTTTCAAACTTCAAGTAAAAATCTAAAAATTAATTTTAAGATGTTTGATAGTCTGCTGTGTTTTAAATGACTTTATAAAACAGGTTTGATATTGTTTTAATTAATGTGCTGAAATGATTTTGCTATAATACCAAGACTTCTTTTGCCTCTTTTCATTAATATGTTGGGAATTGTGTCCAGGTCAGGTAACAATTCCGTATAATTTCAGAGGATATTTGTTCCCTACTGAGAGCTGAGTAAGTGCCCTTTTAGAATATAACTACTAGTGCCAGCTGCCCCATTGCAGGAAGTTTCCCTGGCTTTCACTAGATTGTCAGAGTATTTCATAAATGCATTAAATTCACTGTCCTTAAGGAAGAAGTTAAAACTGGGCCAGTGCCAGGGTTATAAAGCTGTTGTTCTAAAACTGGTGTTATGAGTCTTTCATCAGTATTAGTTCTCCTGCTCCTGTGGGGAGGAAAAAATACGAAGTATAAGAGCTGCCTTGGCGATTGTGAATATACATATGCTTGAATTTATGTATGTTAATAGAAAGTGGCAGAGAGCTTCCCTTCATTGGTGCCTCTGTAATACATGGCACTTTTCAGTGGCTTTGAGTTCCAAATTATGCTATTGATGATCTTTCCCTTTGCTGTGAAGGTGGTCTTTTACTGCCATTGTTCTTTAAATTGAGATATTTAATAACATTCGTTTTGCTCAGTAAACCATGAGAAGCATGTTATGATGTGAGGTACTCTTTTCTGCTTTCAGGGTATTTAAAATATTTTATTCTCTACTGCTATTTTACCAGAAAAACGAGACCACTTACAGTATGGACCTAACACTTTTATTAAGACCTATAAAAGCGATGTGAACATTGTTTCTGAAAGTATCAAGTAGGTTTCTGTAGGCAATAATACAGTTGCTTTTTCTTACACTAATGTGTCTCTGAACATAAATGCAGAAGTGACTTCAGGGTATTTGCTTCCTTTTTCCATTTAGTGGCTATTGCCGTGGTGTTCCCAACCAAGGCAAGTGAAGAGTTAATCTGTGTAACTTCTTCTGAATGAGTTGTTCTTCTAAATCTATATAGGGAAAAGAAATACCTTCTTTTTTTTCTTTTTTTTTTTCTTTACACCCAGTAATGTCTTCAGCAACCAAGGGATGAAACTGCTACCTTTCCCTTCCCTGAAAAAGAGTAGTATGCCTAGTAAAATCTGGACTGGTTGTCATTGTCAGTGGGAGGTTTGCTGTTGTTGGAAATAAAACATTTTCAATTATTCTGGATTTTCTTTGTATGAACACAGATTTACTGAGCAAAGACCGCTCCTGACTTTTGGATGCACGGAGGGAGTTGAATGTTGGTAGCCTCTCCCATTAAGGACAGAATTCCTTTAGATGCTTGCTACTGCTCTCAGTTTTTTCAGTGTCTTTTCTTTCCCTAATTCTGCACTGTTCCACTTGCTTATGTATTAAAAGATAAAAGTGTTCAGACAGGTAGAAGGATACCAAGAAATATAAGCTATTTTTGTTTTCCTGTGTTGTCCAATTACTGTCTGCCCTCTTTTTGTGGCAGAGTTTATCCCTTTTTACTGGATATGAGGTACTGTCCTGATAAACTGCTTTGCTAGCCGTGTTAAAGACTTAGCATTGTCATAGAAAATTCTTGGCTATTGGTTCACCTGCATTTGGGGTTGGACCAACAAGGTCTAAATTTAGAAGATATTTTTTACTTTATTCTGAGGTTTGATTGGCTTTTGCCAATCACATGTTTAACTTCACAGAGTGCTTCAGGGGACAGTGATGGGTGCAGTGGGTGGGAGGCCAAACATGGTGGCTAACATTTAAAAGCAAGGAGCTTATTCCCATTCTTTTGACCAATCTTGCCAGTTAGAGTGCTGCATTAAAGGAAGCAGTAATTCAACCTGGCAAGCTTGGAAACTATGATATAAAACAGTAATACAGTGACCATGCCAATATTTGGAGCTATAGTGTTAGGACTTTCGAGTGAATAGGCTGTGAGTCTTGCATTTCATATTCACTTTCTGACATTTAACATTGAACTCTTCCTGGCAGGTGATTGTGGAACAGTATGTTCAGTCTCATCCTAATGGCCTTCAGGCTATGTACAATAAACTGTTGGAGTTTGTTCCTCATCATTGCCGTCTCTTGCGTGAAGTAACAGGAGGAGCTATTTCAAGGTAGATATCTTGGAGATTTCTTTTGCACTAAAGTTACAGCAAGTATCATATACTTTTGAAGTGTTTCTCATAATTAGCTTTCATGTGGCTTATCTGGCCTTTCCTGAAGACTCATAGTCAAGTTTGATTTCTCCCTCATATCTGTGTTTTTTCAAAACAAAACCATGAACAAACTTCCTTGCTGCTGCGGCCCGCAGCTTCAGAGAAGGGAAAGAGAATACTTTAATCCGTGAAACATGATTGTACGCTTCATACAAGGAGAAGAACATAATAAAGCTATTTTAAAATATGAGTTCAAAAGCTGGGTTGTTAGTGTAGTGTACGTTAGAAAATGGGGATGTTCCCCAGAGGTTTAACTGATTTATTGCATGTACTGGAACTACAGGTTTAATTGATTTGTGTAGTGCTTCCACTGTCTTTTGAAAAAGTGCTTAATTCCTTGTGCAATTAAATTGCCTGTTTTGAAGTTTAAATAATTCAGGTCTACTGAATTGTATCCATTTATTAATCTGTTTGCGGGCTGGTTAATATTGTAGACTGCTGTAATTAGCAAAACTATGGATGTAGCCCCTAAGGACTTTTCTAATTAGTCATCCATTGCTGAGCTTTTTATGGATCCTAAGTTTTACTAACATTTCAATTCTTTTAATCCATCAGCAAGTTTTAATCTTTTTTCTTAATAATTGAATGTTTCTACTTTGTACTGTGGTGTAGTGAACTGGAATTAAATGCTCGTATCTCTTCTGCTCTCAATTTATAAATTATCATAATCAAGGTAGCTTTTAATCTTTTGCTTCGAAGTACAATATCATGTATAAATACAGCTTGGAACAGTTTTGAAGAAGTTTTGCTTCTTTTCATTGCATTAGTCACATTCCTCCTTTTTTGGTACCTATTTGAAGTTTGGAGTTGTTAAAACTTGAAATATACGAAAGAAGGTCTCAGCTGAAATGTACTTATTTTCCAGAACACACTTGCAAAATATGTAACTGATACAATTTTAAAACACTTTGAGAGTTATAAAAAATGCCTTGCATTTGATGAGACAGTGGGATCAAATACAAAGCCTGAAGGAAAAATTACTCCCTATGTAAAAATCCTTGAATTGTGTTTTGTCTAATGCAATGCATGTCTTTTTATTTACTGCTACCTTCAAATAGAAGCCTGGTGGTAAAATATAACTGTGGAGTGATTGCAACTTTCTTTCAGTGAGAAAGCAGATATTGTTCCTGGATATGACTTCTTAGTGAATTCAGTGTGGCCAGAAATAGTACGTGGTTTAGAAGAGAAATTACCATCGCTGTTTAACCCTGGAAACCCAGATGTGTTTCATGAGGTAATTATTTTTAATTTTTTCCATTTGTGATTCCTTTGACACACATGAGAATTGAATGAGTCATGTTCCCTAGATTTTTTTTCCCTACTGCTATTGTGTAAATTTATGTTGTTGCATGACTCAGAAGAGGATGTTATCTCAAATCACTTAAATTAATTTTGGTAGTAATAAATTCTCCCCTCAAGTTTGTCAGAAAAGTTCATACAGAAGTTATTGAAAACTGTTTAGTCATATGAATTTGGGTTTAGTATTTGTTTTAGGAGTAGATGTTCTTTCTGAGTTGTAGAGTAGCAATGTAAATGAAGGCAGGAGTGGGCAACCCTAGTTTCACCGCAGACTGGGACTTGTGTGTGGGAAGGACTGTCACATTAATCCAATACCTGGATTACAATTTGTCCTATACTATGGGAAGATGAGAAAAAGTTCTTTGTTTCACTTGCTTGTTTTCAGCTTTTTCTCTCTTTCCATACTGCTGATTATGTTGTGATTAGAAACACAAGTCAACTAAAAGAAGTAAAAATACTTGGAGATAGTGTGGTAAGGTTTAGAACATAGAAGAAGTATTTTCACTAGTATTGCAATGGATTATGAAGCACGATTATGTTATTCAATGACTTTAAAGTACTTGTCACTTGTATTTTCATCTTTGGCAGTGCTGCTCTACATCTGAAAGATCATCTTTTACTAATGATGAAACAGATTTTGTGGTCTAGTATGAGGATTGGCTCTGGCAGTATTTTATTAGTATGTCACAAGTGGAAAATATGAGCTTTCTGCTTCTCTTCGTGTTCTGTCTGCCTTACATTTAACTATGAGCAGTCGCTCATGTATTTGGATATTTGCAACTTCACTTACGATTTGTGTGAAACCTTTTATTTTCAAGATGGAGATGTCAGGCAATGATAATTGTCTGAAGGAAGGCATAGTAGGCAGACAAGGACAAAGGACTTGGGGAAGTGTTGGATTGCTGATGGAGGTTTATAAGGCAAATGATTCGTCCAAAACTGCTTTTACTAAATACTTACATTTTTCTTGGAATTTGAGATCTCTTTTATAGAGATACATTGAATAATTGAAGGCAGGCAAGCATGACAGTGAATGCTTGCAGGGCTGACTCTGAATAAGAAGCAAACGAAGTGGATGTTGAAGAAAGTTGTGGTAGTGCTGTGCAGGTGACCGTTATAGTGTCCCCCCTTCCCTCTGAGAATACTTAGTTTCCCATAAAGTTTCAGTCGCTCTTCAAGGTTTACATAAGAATGTGTTTTAATTTCAGAAGAGATGGGTTTGCTGTTTTAAATTAATTATTTTTTTAAAAAGGCTGACATCTTACATTAAGCTAATATTGACCAACGGTGACATTGCATTTATTTAAAAAAACAAAGCCAAAAGCATAAAAACCCATCACCCCACCATGACTTCCAAGTAAATCAAGTACTTTCCAAACTGCTTTTGATTACGTAAGTGACTCATGGTCGAAGTCATTAACGTATTTTGTGTAAAAATCTGCATAAAGTTAAAATGCCAAGTGTAAAAATGCTGTTATGTGTACCTAAAGACTAATAGAAGTAGTTCTGAATTATAAAGGGTGTGTGTGGGAGAAACCTTTAGAATTGTTTCTATACTGCTGATAATCTAAGTAATGCAACACAAATTTTAGACGGTAATCTTCTGTTTTCTAGGTTGATAGAAATCCAGAAAAGTATTTTTCTCCAGGTCTGTTTGCATATGCATAGGTTTCATGCTGAAAAGTTTGAATATGCAGTGTTACGGTTAGGAGGGTTTTTAGATGTAGAGGAGGGGGATGGAAAAACGTTTTTAAAAACCCTGTAAAAATCAGACTGGCAGTGTTAAACATGTATGTTAAAATTACTATTTACTTATGTAGAGTTGTGTTGTTTGTTTTGGTTTTGTTTTGTTTTTTAAATGTTTCAAGTCATCATGCACTTATTTCTGAGCCAGATTTGTAGATTTACAAGAACTTGAAAAGAGTACTACTTTTATCCCTAAACATTCGAGACTGTTAAATTTAGATTCCTGTGTTTGAAAATTACTTTTTGTTTCCCACTTTACCTTCTTTTAAATAACTTTGTGCAATCAGTGATGCAATCCTAGAAGCTGAAATGGGAGCCAATCTTAAAGTTAGTTTCCTCTCCTGCAGATAATGTTATTGATAACTAGATAAATGTCTTTTGAGTTGTCTTCTGTTTTGAAAGTGGTAGGTCTTTTCAGAGTGTTTGGTTTATATCTCTGACTAATACTTAAGGTAGCAGAGCACTAATGGCTTGTTTGCCTTTTTTCACGGTACTCGGTTTATTATCTAAGAAAGGAGGCCTGAAAGAGCACTACTGTGGATTCTGGATTTAACTCCCATCACTTTTATGTTTCCATTGTGTTATAAATACAGCTATTCTGGGACAAAAGTTACCTAAAAGCTTTTGTGTGCAGTTTCCAGAATACCATCTCGACACATTGAAGCTGCATTGTCGAAAGAAAAATATGCTGTAATTATACATGCAACAGAAAGTTAAGAACTTACTGAGATACAGAACACAAAAGGATACTTGTGCATAGGATAGTTTAGGTTGGAAGGGACCATTAAAGTTCAGCTAGTCCACCTCCCTCTGGAATGAGCAGGGACATTTTCAACTAGATCAGGTTGCTTAAAGCCCCATCCAGCCTGACCTTGAGTGTTTCCAGGCATGGGGCATCAACCACCTCTCTGGACAACCTGTTCCAGTGTTTCACCACCCTCACCATAAAAAATTGTCTTCCTTCTATCTAGTCTAAATCTACCCTCTTTTAGTTTAAAGCCATTAGCCCTTGTCCTGTCACAATGGGCCCTACTAAAAAGTTTGTCCCCATCTTTCTTGTATTAAATACTGAAAGGCTGCAATAAGGTCTCCCCAGAGCCTTCTTTTCTCCAGTCTGAACAGCCTCAACTCTGTCAGCCTTTCTTCATGGAAGAGGTTTTCCATCCCTCTGACCATTTTTGTGGCCCTCCTTTGGACACACTCCACCATGTAGATGTCTTTTCTGTGCTAAGGGCTCCAGAGCTGGATGCAGTACTCCAGGTGAGGTCTCACAAGAGCGGAGCAGAATAGCCTTCCTCAGCTTGCTGGCCATGCTTCTTTTGATGGAGCCCAGGATATGGTTGGCTTTCTGGGCTGCAATCGCACATTGTCGACTCATGTCCAGCTTTTCATCCACCAGCAGCCCTGAGTTCTTCTCAGCAGGGCTGTTTTCAGTCCCTTCATCCCCTAGCCTGTACGGGTACTGGGGCTTGCCATGACCCACATGCATGACCCAGCACTTGGCCTTGTTGAACCTCATGAGTTTCACATGGACCCACTTCTCAACCATGTCCTGGTGCCTCTGGATGGAACTTGCTGAGTGTACACTTGATTTCATTATCTGTGTCATTTATGAAGATAGTAAACAGTACTGATCCCCATACCAACCCCTGAGGGACATTGCTTGTTGCCAGTCTCCATCTGGACACTGAACTGCTGACCCTCTGGATGTGACCATCCCACCAAACGGTCCACCCATCAAATCCATAACTCTCCGATTTAGAGAGAAGGGTGTGTGGGGGACCATTTCAAAGGCCTTACAGGAGTCCAGATAGATGACATTCTTAGCTTTTCCTTTGTCTGCTGATATAGTCACTCCATCATAGAAGGCCAGAAGGTTGGTCAGGCAGGACTTACCCTTGATGAAGCCATACTGGCTGTCTCAGATCATTTCCTAGTGTGTGTCCTGTGGTCACAGGAGAGTTTCCGAGAGCAGAACATGTAAGAAGCAACTCAGGAGCTTCTCCAGAAAATGTCTTACAGTTTGGAAGAGGCAAAATCATATCACTCATGTAGTGCTCTGGAGTGTGGTAGAAGCCTTGCTGCTGCAGTCCTGCTGCTGCTCTTACAGCAGTGGAGCCAGAAGCACTGAGAGATTCAGTCAGGCTTGTTTCATTAATTCTGCAGTGGCTTAATTAGCATATGTGATAGTTTTTATGGATGTTTTCTATTTTTTTTATAGAAGAAATTTGCACATGAGCCAAACTGTTTTTCATTCCAGAGAGGTAGATTTTAACTGTAGCCATATTTTGATTTTAAATTCTTTTACATAACCATTGTATTCTGTTAACAAGGTCTGGTTTGTGTGAAATAACGTTTTAATGCAGTGTTTTGCTTAAGTGTTTGGATTTCTGCTTTGTGTATGATTTAATTTATTACTTCATTATTTTCTGGGTGTTAGTTGTTACTGCTGAAAGTAAGCCTACTGTGCATTTGAGGATTAATTTAATTTCTCTTTGCTTGCAACTGGCAAAACCATTTGTAAAGATCTTATTAGAAGTATACACTGGATAAAAGTTCTTCTGCAAATATTTGGTGTTTGCAAAGCATGTTTTTAAGGGAACAGTTTTAGAAATCCCAGTAATACAGGTCCTATATAACTTGCTTTTATTCTCATGTGTGTTTGGTTATATGTGCTCCTGGATTTTATTCCAGATTATTTATATTCCTTGTATCTCTTTATCTCCTGTAACTGAGACTGTGTTCTTGATACTGTGCAGCACTGGTGGTCCGCCTCAGTGATTCAGCTCAGAAATATTGATGCATCTCTGATGAATTCTACTTGTTCAGGGCACTCAGAAAATTTTATAGTTTTTAAAGTGTCCTGCAGTAGCTTTTCTTATCTAGACTAACACCTACTAGTTAATCACTTTTGGTTTCACTACAATCCACAATTTTAGCCTTGTATGATTAGCTGATGGAGCAGCGTCAGCCCATTCTGAACCTCAAGCTTAACTGTAAGTGTGGCACGAGTTCTGCTGAATGGATGGTGATCTTCCTTATTCGCTGGGACCCTGTGTGTGATCAGAATGCCTGTTCTCTTTCTGCAGAAGTACACTACTAGTATGGATTTTGTACGTAAATTTGAACGACAGTGTGGCTCCCAGGCCAGCGTGAAGCGGTTAAGATCTCATCCCTCTTACCACAGCTTTAACAACAAATGGAATTTGCCCGTGTATTTTCAAATACGGTTAGTACACTTTTTTTTTTTGTTCACTCTTACAGAAGTATAGTTCAGTCACAGCAAGATGGTCTCATTGCTCAAAGTTTCATTTGTCAATACATCATAGCAGAAGTCAAACTAAGAATTTAGTTACGACGTCAGCTGTTTTATATGTCTTTAAACAATTTAGCAAAATCACAGCCAGCTGCTCTTCAGTGTGTACTGTGGTGTTGCCATGCTGAATTTGATATGCTTCTCATTAGACTTTCAGGAAAAGATAGATAAGTCTTGTTTCAAATTCTTTTTCTTCAGTGTCCTTGGAACTAAACTTTATGTTGAAGGATGCTACTTGTGAAAATCCAGAGGTATACTTACTATAGGGGAGGAAGTCTTTTTTCTTGGAAATATAGAATTAAAGGACTTGACAACTTGTAGCTCTTCCAGAGCTGGCTGTATTTCTAACATTCTTTTTATCTCACAAGATTTACTCTGTAATGTGCTGAGTCTCATAATCTTGCCTTCCCAAAGATTGTCCTACTATTCTCTTTTCCTGGGGAGCTAAGTGATAAGTTTTAGCTTACCTTTCTAACAGGTCTGATGTACCTGTAGTATTACCTTTTACAGATCTTGCAGCTAGAAGAGAGCCAACAGACTCAGGAAAGCCCCATTTTAATTCTGGTAATGCTAGGATTTTAGTGAAAGGAACAAAATATAATGTAAAATCATATTTTTAAGAAGTGTAGTCTATGCATCTGATTGTAGGGCTGGATAGCAAGCCTTTAGGTGAGAAAGAGAGAACCCTTGGTGAAGTCTGCTACGACCCCAGTGCACCGTGTGTGATCTCTCTTGGTCAAAAAAAACCAAAACCAACAACCAAACAAAAACAAACCCCAAAACCAACCAAACAAAAAAAACCCCAGGGGTTAGAATTTAAAAATAAAACAGGGGATAGAAATTGATGTTGATTTTTAACCTACATCACTTTAGTAGCCTTTTTTTGTTGCATGACTCTGCAACTGGCAGTAACAGTACAACCATAGCTACATTTGTAGTTTTCTTAATTCAGGATAAATCTATATTGCTGCTGACAAATTCCATCTTGGGAGTACTGGAGCTAATATAAGTGACAGGAACATGGAGCTGGAAGAAAGGTCTTTGCTTGCACAAGTATTCCTTCAGCTGTGTAGTGAACCAATATGAGGATCTGTTACCCTGGGCAAAAAAAGGTCAACTCTCAACTCTAATCAATTTCTCCAAACCACTTAGCTGTACAAATATTCATACTGACCCAGGGGAAGGAGCAGGAGTACTCACTATAGTAGCAGTTCTGAGTGCACTGACTAAAAGTGTCCATGGAACTATACCCATTATAAACCTTTTAACAGATGTATGTCGTTAATAGGTCTGTGAGTCTGCCCATTTTGTTTGAAAATGCAACTTTTCTAATAAGTGACCACTTGATCAAACTTTGGCACTTTTGCTCATAAAATTGAAAGGGGCTTCAGCATATTCTTTCTGGTCTAAAGTGTTCTTTCCCATTAAGTATTTTGAGCTCTGATTAAAAAACTTTTTTAAAAAATTGTTTTCCTTTAATCCACCATTACTGTAAATCTAAATAGTGCACTGTTTTGATAAATGGTTGGATAACAGCAGCTGATTCATCTTTCACCATATTATTCCTATATGTTGGAATAATCTGATAGCTTTTGGAAGTGTCCATGGATTCCTTCGTGCACAACTGTGGAAATAATAAATCATATTAATTATATATATCAGGGATGCCTCTTTTTAATTTAATTTTTTTAATTTAATTTTTAATTTAAGTCATACAGGTTTTTAATTGAAGTATTATCTCACACTATGGCATTTGTGGTTCAGATTGCTGGGCTTTTTCTTTTTGTAATTGCAGAAATTGCCCAGAACAATCAGCCCTCACTAAAGCCTTTCCAAGCTAGCCTTTGAGGACCAGATGGATGAACAGGCTTTGTTCTGCAGCAGCACTGGCACAAACAGCCCCTGTAACTCTTTCCTTTGCCACTCGAACTGTAGTGAACCCCACGTCGGGGTAATTTTTTTCCTGTGTAAGAAACATTCAGCACAAATAATGTTATTGTTAAAAATGTGATTTCAGTTCTCTAATCCTTTTCACCATGACACTTAAAAGACATTGTTCTGTTGTTGGAAGTGGTATATAGACAGAATTAAGAGTTTGAAGCCATTTCACAAGTACTTCTAAAATATGTTTAGTTGCTAAGCATGCATCTAGTCCATTAGGAGTTTGAACAAGAAAAGCTAGGTGGGCCCCTGTTCTGACCTGGAAATGACAGTTAAGAGGCTTAAAGAGGAGCCCTACAAGTTTGTAATTAGTAAATTGGGTAGAAAGACTTACAGAGTTACTATGATACACATAAAAGCAAGAATGGGGAAACCAATGACAAGAAAACTTTCTACAGGGGACCTTAAAGGGATAGCTTTGTTTCAGCATTTAGAGGGAAAACCTGGTTAAAGAAAAATTTTCTGCAGTTCTTGCTTGATAGCATTTCCCTCATCTAAAAGTTATGTTGTTTATCCAATATGCTTTAAATATCGAAAAGTACCAGAGGTTTTAATATTAACTTTGTTTTATATCTAAAACATTGGGCGGGGGGAGAGCAATATTTTTATACTATTTTAAGGGGTGAATTTTTTAAAAAGGGAGTCAAGGCGTCCCGTGAGGAACTATTGATTTTTGTCAGGTACAGAATTGTTTGCAGAACCTTATGCCACTGTTCATTGACAAACATGTAGAAGGCTAAAGCCACCAATGTCACATGATATATCAGAAGGTCACCTAAAGCAAGTATGAGATAATGTGTGCACTTTAGTTTAAAAACAGTAAAAACCCAAAAAACTTCACTCCTCAAAAGAACCGAGGAGTTGACTCTCCGTGAGTTATCATTTTGATAATGTTTGCAATTCCGACTTTAATAATTTCCCAAAGTATAAGCTTCATATCTGCCTGTAAAATATGAGAGGTTTTCTTTCAAGTGTTTGAAGGTTGCCCAGGGAAGTTGTTGATGCCCCATCCCTGGAAGTGTTCAAGGCCAGGCTGGATGGGGCTTTGGGCAACCTGGTCTAGTGGGAGATGTCCCTGCCCATGGCAGGTGGGTTGGAACTTGATGATCTTTAAGGTCCCTTCCAACTCTAACCATTCTATGATTCTATATCTCAATTTATGTTCAGCAGAAATGACCCCATGTTTAAAATCTGTGTATGTGCATTGATAGCACGTTGAAAGAATATTGAAATAAACATTGAAAAAATGTTTATGGATCGATTTACACAATTGTTGAATTGTAATACTCAAAAAATTTCTGTTTCTCAGATTCAGAGAAATAGCAGGAGCCCTAGAAGAAGCACTTTCAGATACACTAGAGGAGGCACCAGGTAAACTTTTATTGCAAAAAGTAATTTCTCTGTTGTGAAGGAGTTGTTGGTAAATAAATAGCAGTGGTTACTGTTTGTCTATAGAGTATTTAGTCACATGCATCCTGTGGGTTCCCATGAGTTTTCTGATGGACTGATTAAACAACAGAATGCATCTTTATAGAGAAGGCAATATGAGAGTACTGGTCAGTGATTACTTCTATTGCATCTTTTAAAAATGTGCTTTGCCTTGACCTTCGTTGTCTGGTTGTTTCTAGCTGGCAGTTCGTACTGTCTTTTGGCCACTCACATGGTCTGGATGAGTCTTCTGAAGTGCTGGTCAGATCAAATGTTTTTACCCTTACTGGCACACCGTCTGTGGAAACTTACTCTGCAAATTTTGGCACGCTACTCTGTATTCATTGGTGAGGTAAGGGAACGGTGTGCTTATGGTTTGGGTGATTGGCTGTTGCCATCACTAGGGCCTTTTGAAACAAAACTACATGACTCCTTGCTAAGTGCTTTGATTCTGAGTTTAACATGCTTTAACAAGAACACTTTCAGCCATTTCATGAGTTTGTTCTATAAAAAGTATCACTGCAAAATGTTATTAATGACAAATAACCAGTGCTGCAACAGTATTACTGCCTGATGGTTGCAAAGGCTGTACTTCCATGCGTGCTTAAGGCTGCCTCTGCCACTGAAAGAAGTAGCCACCAACTTCTGGTTTTGTGCTGTTCATGGTTGATACTCATTGATGCAGTGAATGAGGTTATAAAACTGAGCCAGATGAAACTAACCCTGCAAAAAAAAGAGTGAGTGAGTTAATCCAGATGAGTTGCTCAGTGTTGCGAGTGTAAAACTGGAAGTTTCTTGAGCAACTGACTCAAGACCAGAAATTGCCTCTTGAACAGATGAAGCTGTGCTTTGCTCTTCTGTTCCCTGCTCCCAGGCATGCAAGTTTCTCCCTGTTTCTTGTGTCACAGAAAGACAGCATGGTAGACTGACTGGGGTTTAAAGGGACTTCTGGAGGTCATCTGATCCAAATTTCTGCTCAAAACAGAACCACCTTACATAAGGTTTTGCAGAGCCTTTTCAAGTTGAATTTTGAATGTATCAAAGCTGGTGATTTCACATGTCTCTGTTCCAATGACTGGTCGCTTTTTCCTCATATTTGATCAGAATTTCCCTTCCTACAGTCCATGTCCATTGCCTCTTACTGTTCCTCAAGGAAAACTCTGATTCTGTCTTCCATATGCATGCGCCTTAGGTAGTTGAAGACAGCAGTGAAGTCCCTTTCTTATTAAGACTGACTGACTCCATTCTCTCAGCTGAAGTGGCTCATGAAAAGTACTGATAAGGTACTGATAAGGGTTAAAACAGAGTAGCTGGGTGAAGCGTGTGCCTGGCAGAGGGCTTGAGGAGGTGGGAGAAAGGAGTTGTTTGACAGCAATTAGTGGTTATGATTTTTGTATCCCTTCTAAGTGTGGCATTCTAGAGTTGAAAACTTGCAAATCCTTTATATACTGTTTGCCCAACTTTCCCTGTCTTTGCTATCTCTATGATTCACATCTCAATTTGATGTTTCAGGTTTCTGTGAGGCCCATTTCCTCTGAGAGTACGAAGGAAAGCAGAAAATCTGTGCCAGTTGGTAGAAAGGAATCTTCTGTAAGCCTCAACCCTGGTGAGGACCAAGGGAATGGGTCTTCTCCAGAAAGTCAACCATTACCTACTATATCTAGTACTCAGTTGGTATATGTTGCTGCAGATCTGGACAAACTCCAGGATCAGGTTTGTGTTGTGACTTTACTTACAAAAAAGTCTTCCTTGATCTATGTGCCAAAATTATTCGGCATCTTATTGATGACATTAAATTGTTTAAAATAATGGACTGTAAAGCGCATTTTTTTTAATCTTAAATGCTAAAATTGGAGTAGTCTGATATGGAAAACACCACCTGAAATAAATGGTCTATTCTATGCTTATTTGGAATATCAGATTACAGAGCAACTGCTTCAGGTATTTAAACTCTTTTTATCAGTAGCTACTGGACCTGACCCCTAAACTAATGAGTTTTTTGCTTATTTTTGGTGCAAAGTGTCGCTGTCCAAGCGTCTTACCTTCGCTAGTCAAACCTCTGCTGCAGCTTGGAGGGTGGTGCAGTGTTCAGGTTTAATATTATGTTCTCTTTCATGTTTACTGGTTTTAGTTTTTGAGATTGAAAAAAGGTTTTATCATCATGATTGTATTGATGATCTGGAGTCTTGAAAAGAGATATATGGTATTTTCTTTCAGCGGGGATTATTTCTGTGTATTTTTGGTCAATAAGGCTGAAATTTCTGTAATTTGTGAAGTTGTAAATTGCATCTGGGTTAGTATTTTGTTAATGATAAATTATTTTTTCTCTGAGGACAATAGTAAGGTAGGGGATTTATTGGATAGGCCTTAATTCCTGTGAATATTGTATTCTTCTAGGATTGTTTTCCCATAAATGCAGTAAAAATGTAGAAAAGATTTAATGTGTCTTTTGATGCACTGGAAACATACAGAATGCAGGAAGAGTAATTAAAATATGTTTATAACATGACTGTATCTCTTCTGGGTTTTTTTGTTAGATTCCTGACATCTTAGAAATGATGAAACCAAAACTTGAAATGATTGGCTTCAAGAATGTATCTTGTATTGCAGGTAAAGCTGAGAGGCTGAGCTCAGTCCCTCTCCCCTTTCTTTCAAATCCCCTTCACCAACCAACCAAAATCAACTTTCATGCAGTTTCACTAGTTATGATGGGAAAAATTGAAAAAAATTGAAAATACAAATGCTTTTATTACTTAATGAAGCTGCTTTATGTTTAGATTGTTAAATAGAAGCTATCTTGAACAGACACACTGAGTCTGGAAAATGTTTGATTAAAACTGAGTCTTAAGTGTTTTGGGTTTTTTGGGGTTGGGTTCTTTTTCCTCTTGCCTTTTTTTTTTTTTTTTTTAAAGTAACTTGTCATTTCCCAGTAATCAGGATGCTTTTCCAGTAAGTGGGAGACCTTAGACTAAAATATTCATATCATATCTTTAAACACCTGCCCATAAAGGAAACGGGAGAAGAAGTAAAGAGAGGCTTTCCGTTATCCAGTTGAAACTAAAATATTTTTCTAAAAAGATTTTTCTGTCTGGCCTGATGAATCATGTAAAGAGAGTTATCAGAGTTTCATAGTTAAATACCTTAACTTCAGAGAAGAAAAAAAATTTATTATTTTAGCCTTTTTTTTTTTTTTCTGGGGGGGTTTCATTGTTTTTTTTTAATCTGATCATAGGGAACATTGAGTCTGATGAAGCCAGGCATGTAGTAGCTGGGTGAGTGAACTAGTCCTTGTCTTTGAGTATAGCTGGAAGTTCTGTGCTGTGAATTCCACTTAAATCTCTAGATCAGGACTATTAGTGGATGTCCAAGTCCATTAGAGAGGTAGGAGCTTGTGCATAACACCCACTCAGTAGATGGTCTATTATGAATCAGAGCTTTTGAGCTGAGCATGTTCCAGTCACTCTATGGGGAATTTAGGTACCATGAGAAAATTTCACAACTGCAGTGTCCTTGGTAGATCAGAGCCTTTTGATTTAGACTTCGTCAGGAAGTCTAGTGACAGGACGAGGGGTAATGGTTTTAAATTGGAAGAGGGGAGATTTAGATTAGATATTAGGAAGAAGCTCTCTACTGTGAGGGTGCTGAGGCACTGGAACAGGTTGCCCAAGGAAATTGTGGATGCCCCATCCCTGGAAGTGTTTAAGGCCAGGCTGGATGGGGTTTTGAGCAACCTGGTCTAGGGAGAGGTGTCCCTGCCCATGGCAGGGGGGTTGGAACTTGATGATCTTTAAGGTCCCTTCCAACTCTAACCATTCTATGATTCAAGCCCCTTCCTTCATTGGTAATACTGAAAAAAACCAGAATAATGTTATTTTATCCTTTGTTTCTTTTCTTCTCTGTCTCTTTCTCTGGCTGAGGAAGGGTTGATGTTATTGGACATGTTTTCTAAATGGCTGGTGTGTATTTTTAGCAAGCATCCTGTATTTGATTCCAGCATCCATCTAGGATAGCAAGTGACGTTGGGTTGATGGGAGAATTCACATAACTTATGCTGTGATTGGGCAGGGTAGCTCAGTTTAAACTTTAGCATTTCTACTTCAATAGGAGCTTTGGAGGACTCAAAGACTTCTTTATCAGCCTGCGTGCCTACCTTGAACAACAGGATTATCCAGGATCTCAGCGAGTCCTCCTTCGCTTACCTGAAGAGCGCCCTGGAAGTTCCAAGATTGTATAGGAGAACCAATAAGGTCAGTGCTGGTTGCAGTTGAAAAAATAAATCTCAGAAAGACCTATCCTCAGAATTTTGACCAGGCAGAACATTTATGAGTTCTTCAGGCTTGTACATATCTGCTTGACGGTCAAGAGCCCTTTAGATAATTTAGCATTTTACTCTTTACTTCATTGAAAAGGAAAACAAAATCGTATTTTAAAATTTTAAGTAGATAACAACGATGAGGGCACAGCCCTGAGATGGAAGGAAGGGAAAGGAGTAGAGCTGTTGATATACAAAAGAAAAAGCCTTAATTAGAATAGAGGTGTTTCCCTTGTGTCATAGCATATACCATCAGATGCAGTGCTGCCAAGTGGCAGGCTACTTCTGGGAGGATGGCACTTCTGCCTCCTATGTCAAGAAACTTCTCTCAGTGAGCTAGCTGCTTGGATTTGATTAAAGAAGTATCTTGCACAGAAGGAGCAAGATCAGAATGGCTTAAAAGAGTAATTTGTTGAGAAACTAAGAAAAAATAATGGTGAAATATCGTACCATAAATGATTGTCTGATCTTGACGTTTTCTACAACTGTGACTTGTCTTTGCTAGTCTGCACAGTCGTGTTGGTAGTTAGCTTGGTATCATTCAAGCAATACAAAAAAATTGAGTAATGGGGACCACACTCTACTACATCCTTGTCTAATTTGAACACAGAAGGTAGGATGAAACGGGCAAGGGCTGTGGTCGGTGGCAGGGGGAGGGTTGCCTTGGCTCATCAAAATCAGAAACACTTTCCTGGCTATCAAAAGAAACTGGGCTCCAGCAGTTCTGTACTTTTTCAGTAGCTAAATGGAAAAATGTAGAGCTATTAAGACTACTTTTTTCAAGGATATTAAGTTTTCTTTGGGTGGTAAACATTTAGGATAAGCTGAAAGAATTGTTCCTAAGGGAGTAGTTTCTTACTGCAGTTTATTATTAGGGTTTATCACTTTCTTAGTTTTAAGAATATACTTAATCAGAAACTGCCTTTTAAAAGAGGAAACAACCTCAAGGCTAATAAATTCATTTATGTAGTGACTAGATTGTTCTGTGTTTAACACAGAATATTTTTACTTAAGGAAAGAGTAGAACCAAGTATGTAGGTCTAAAGAGGGTGAAAACCTCAACAACCCTGCACTGCTTAGCTCAGTTGTCTGCAAGCAAACTATGCATAGTAATTTAGTGGACTGCCATCATCTCTCAGTTGTCCATGGGATGTTTAAATACTTGGTGGGATAATGGTGCCAAAACAGAGACGTAGGACCCAGACACCTTCAAGTTCAGTGAGACGCTAGCTTGAGCTCTCTATGAGCGTGACTTGCATTTGTCTCTTGGCTATCAGTCTAACTGGCTTTATGTGGGGCAAAGCCTGAGCTGATAAGCAGGAGAAAGATGACTTTGATAGAGAAGGTACAATATTACAGTCATGCTACGTTTTGGCAACTTTATTTTTATTGTGCTCGAATACTTTGATTTTCTTATTTTTTTTTCAGCAGAATTCAGAATTTGCTTTGAGAGTCCTGTCAGGAATCGGTTGTGCAAATACTCTTTTGCTTGCCCAGATTCTAAGATCTGGAACTCTAAGAGGTTAATGAAGCATTTCAGGTGTCAGGAATTTTGTGGACCCTGGATATGTTCTGTTGCTTTGCAATGCATGAGATTCATCCAAGCTGTGTGTGGGTGAATCAGAGGTGAGGCATTTTGCAACCAAAAGTAGCGCAGAAGAAGACAACAAGGAGATATTAGTTATCCCAAACCTGGATGCTCCTTTAGGAAAGTATACTGAGGGAGGGTGGTATAAGAACAAAAGGAGCAATGTCTTCGGTTCAGAGAAGTGTAGTACAAAATAGTAGCTATTTTAACAAAGATATAATAGGTTATTGTGGACCTAGTCTGCTCAGCTTTTTCTGAAATAATTGTGAGCAAAAAGGGCATTTGGGATTATGCCCTGATAATAGAAGTGGCATCTCTCAAAAAGCTTTGGTCATTTTGAACCTTGTCCTATATTATGTCACATTTATAATACTATTAATGATTTTGTGGTGATGTCTTTCCAATGTAAGATGACCTCTTTGTTGATAGGTTGTGAGTGGGGTGTATAACTACTTGTTTAGGTACAGGCATAGCATTTTATTTATGTGCTGTGATTCAGTGTTGATGCTTTCAGTCAGTAAATTTCAGGTTCTTTTTCTCCACCTTCTTTCTCTGTCATCTACCAGGAGGTGCCAACTAAAGCTTCACCTTATGTTGACAGTGCTCTTAAGCCCTTCTACCGACTGCAGAATGAATACAAAGATATATTGAAGCAGCCCGTGATTCATCAGTGGTTGGAAGGTGCCCTCTCTGAAAGTACACAGAAGTAAGAGAACCATACAGAGCAGTCTTTGCATTAACTGAAAATTCCAGTGTCTATTGAATGGACACAGGGCGGAGAGGGGGGGAGGAGGGGTGGGGAGAAGAATACTATGAATTACCACAACTGTAAAGAAAACAAGAATATAGCCCTCTTTGGGCAGGGTATACTTCTTCAGACTTACTCTGGTGGTGTGTATTCCACAGATGAAAAGCAGGGCAGGGAATGCAGAGATCTGACACCTGCTCAGATCTTTGCAAACCGTGTTGTTGTGGACAGGGCATCTGAAAAATTGTTTAGCTCTAGTAGTGCAACAGTGAAATAAACACTTGCATTTTGCTTCAGTAAATCTGATGATACCACACAAAGCAAGTAACTGCTGCGTACTTCCCTGCATCCATCCAGAGGCCTTTTTCCCCAAAAGCAGTTTCTTGCTTTCTATATCAGCATTGCCAAAAACGACTTAAGTGCTAGGTAAAACACAGGGGTGAGTTTGGCAGGTTCATTTGTTAATTCCTTAAATCTTTCTGTTGCATTCTACTTTTGTGAACTTTTGTTACTGTTTTTATTGGTTCGTTTTAAAATGTCTTATCCTCACTGAACGAGGGAAGAGACAAAGAAACTGAATTTCTTAAATGGAGTAATTTTGTAGTTTCTTCCCTGAGAATGCAGAGGCAAGTAATTAATATAATTTCATGCATGACTATCTTCTTGCATCCAAATGAGAAAACCAGAGCATAAACTCTGGTTAAAAATCACCGAGGACTAAACTTGCTTAGTAGCAGATCGGCTTCTAAGTACAGCAGAGTTGGGAAGTCTTCACAAGTTGGTGGGACTGGGAAATACTAGAATGCATAGCTGACTTTTATTGGTATAACTGTTACTTTTCATAGAATAATGTCTAGAAGCAGTTTCCATGGTACTGGCAAGCAGTTTTTCTTTACCTGTAACTATCCAATTATCTCTTTCAAAAACTTGTCTTCTTTTTGTTGCCTCCCTGTTTAAAAGTAAGCATTGGGAAGATTCTTTCAGCTTTCTGAATTCTTACAGTGTTAGTTTGATCACTGTCATAGGCTCTTTGAAAGTTACAGATTTTAGCAAATTGTAGAATGTAGCTCAGTCTGGTCACTTCTTTTACAGATTCTCTAATTTCCTATTGTTGGTGTAGTTCCTTCTCATAGCTATTCTTAACAACTCACAGTCATGAGCATCTGTTAGTTAATTGATACGACATACCCATCCTATTTAGGCATGAGATTTCAGTTCATAAGGTTTTTCTGACACTTTCTTGATTAGTTGACTTGTTACCTTGTTTGATATGCTTTCTTTAATGTGGATCCCAGTATGTAGGAAGCAATGTTTTATTACATCTGTGTAATTTCTAACTTGGTATTAGAGATCTTGTGACATTTCCTGCCAATTTCTTTAGAGTTCTGTTCAGACCACTTCCTTCATTTTAGAAATAGGCATTTCACTGGTGAGCACTTGCAGATTCTCATATGCACATACACTTCTAGAACTTGTTTAAAATGATGTAAATTTTGGTCTGTAAGGCTGTTATTCTTGTCCTGGTTATAAAAGGGGTCCTACTTAGTGCTCTATTTGTTGTAAATAAAGGCTAATTCAGATTGTTTGAAACTGAGGTATTGTATTCCTTGGTCTCAATTACTGAGTTTAAACATCTTGAACAGGTCCAAAATATTGTGATGAGAAGGAGGCTTCAACGCTGAATGGCAGTCTTCCGACTGACCTCTAGAAATTATCATGGAAATACTAATTAATTGGTAATGATGGGAACATAAGTAGCTTCCTCTCAAGGAAAACCAGTCCTCCCAGCATTGTTCAGCATTTTTCTCGGGACCAGTGATGTACTGATGTATATGAAGTAGCCTTTTCTGTAGAAGTGTAATTTTTTTCTTTCTCGTTAATATTCCTTAATTTAGGTATTATGAAACTGTATCTGATGTACTAAGTTCTGTAAAGAAAATGGAAGAGAGCCTAAAAAGATTGAAGCAAGCCAGAAGAAATGTAACTTCAAACCCTGTTGGTACAAATGGGGGCATGAGTGATGATAACAAAATCCGACTTCAGCTGGCCCTAGACGTTGAGTATTTTGGAGAACAAGTAAGTCATGGGAAACAAATTGGTTTACTATTATTACTGGTTTTGGAAGGGAGTGAGGTTGTGAAGGAAAGGGCAATTTGACTTTTTGGTCTTGAAAGCTTTGTTGAGATGGTTCTGGTGTTTTGGGGTTTTGCTTTGGTTTTTTACATCTCCATAATGGAGGTGACTTGAGACCCTGGTCATTGCAGATACCACTCAAGCAACATGTGCTTTCCTCTCCTTTCTAATACAAATGCAAAACCTGTATTTCTTACTATTCAAAATTCAAGTCCTGCTTAGTGCTTGGAAGCACAAAGAAGAAACACTGTGTGGACAGATCAGAGGGCAGGGACCTGCCTTAGCTCTGATGGAAACATCTTTATGGCCCTGCTTTTATTTGCCTTCTCTCTGGATACTTCCAGCCTTGACTTACTGCACATTCAAGGTTCTGTTCCCCAGAGCTTTGAAGGTGTTAGCCTTATTTATTGTGCTGCCTAGCTGTAAGTTCCTTTCAGTGCCAAATATTAAACTTTAAATAACAAAACAAATAGAAGAAGAATATACTACAGGCAATGTGTGCAGCAGTTACATCAAGTTGCACAAGCATACTGTTTTCTACTCATTTATTTCGGAAAATTATATATAGAAATAAAAAATCTTCCAAGTGCAAGTTCATATCACTAGTTTCCAAGCAGTTTTCATCTGTCTTGTTTATGAGCAGATGCTGTATGTTGATGGCAACAGGTAGATAAAGTCTATCTCTGTGTGAGCAGATGCTTTTTTCATATCTGAGACTTACCACAAAGGAAGAAGATCTGGGTGGAAGCGTGGAAGTCTTACTAACAAAAACTATTATTTGGCAGTTTTGAGCTGGGGTTGGGCTTTTGTTCTTTTATTCCTATGAAGTGCAGTAACATCACTGAAATGGGAATTTAAGCTGAACTGGGATAGATTATTCATAGTCACTTAGGAACTGTTTTGGTACGTGAGAGCATTACAGTGAGTTCCAGCGGCAAACACTTTTCAGAATCATTTCATTATTGTTTTATTCAGATCCAGATTTTTCTTTTTCAGTGCACACTTAGTTTTTTCATGGCCATATTTTTCTAATTGTCAGAGCAGTAGATTTCCTGGGTAAGAAATGACTCATAGCAACCTCTCTGTTTGTAGAGTTGTTTTCAGCCCCTGGGAAGTTCAGTGCTAGAGCCATAGGCTCTCGCAGCCTATTGAAATGCTTTCATCATCGCTCTCTTGGCTGTTCTTGGATGTATTCATGTTTATCTTTAAAGTTTTGCCCAGAAACCTCATTTGGGGTTTGAAGGAATTTCAATTGAAATCAATGCATTAAAAATAAACTTACAGCCAAGTTTCTTTTTCTGTCTGTTTCTTTGGAAAAAATCCAGCTGGCTTCAGTTACAAGTTGCCTAGAAGATGGTTAAATATTTTCCTGCGAGACACTACATTAATTGGAAAGACTTAACTGAGCAAAGTTGGATGCAATTTTTTTTTTTTCATTGTACACCCTATGCAGTTGTGGTTTTGTGCAGGATAAAACGTGCCTTGTTAAGTGTTTCAAGTAGAATAATTAATAAGCTTTTGATGGTTTAAAGGAAAATAATGTTTCTTCTGTGTCTTTTTAGATACGAAAGATGGGACTGGAAACAAACAGCATAAAAAGCTTTTCAGCCCTGACAGAGCTGGTCCTAAATGCCAAGGATCAGACTATGGCAGAGCAATCGTAGATATTTCTGAAAGTGTGATTGAAGATAAACAATGTCCCTAAAAGAAAGAGAGAGAATTTTACTCTTCTCTATTTTACCAAATACGTAGCAATGAAGTGCTTCCTGACGTATCTCGAGCAAGAAATCAGCGGGTCTTCTATCAAGATAGGCTTGTCTCACCAAAAGACTGAGAATTTACCATTGTTTTCCATTATATGGAAAGCAAGCAAAAGTTCTAAAATTTCTACTGTAGAATAAAAGTGGAAGAAAATCTTTTTTTTATTTTTGTTGTACATCTTAAAATGTAGAAGAATGAACTTATATAATGAAAGTAATATGTAATAAATTGTCTTCCTAACTTTTGATGTCCCATATGTTTTTGAGTCAAATGTATTTGTTGGTGGTTGTCAAAATCTTTCCAAAGGGACTTTATTCCAGTTCTTTTGGAATAAAGAAAGTGCTCCCAGGAATACAAATCTGCTTTTTCTTGTTACTGCTTTGCATTTCCCTGCTTTCTGTCATTGTGGGATTTAGTTTGAGTTTGTTTCTTTTTTCATGGACCTTGTTGGTGAGAAGCACTGCATAAAAAAAGCCCTTCAAGGACTTTAAATTTCAAAACTAATTTCTGGTATTAATATCTAACTAGAATTTGGGGGAATATTGTGCCTGAATACACGTAGAATTCCTGTAACTTCAAACCTAATTACTTCAGTACGAGGTGCGTCTTTATACAGCAGGTAATTTGAAAGTGTTATTAGGGTTTTAAAAGGTAGAAGGATTAACAAAGGGCTCTCTCGAAGCTGGAGTGATTTGCCTATTGGCACTTCTCTTCTATGTGTGAGGAACAGGTAACAGTCTGGGGAAAGCAGGAGCTGAACTTGAGGCTTTTAAATGAGAGAATGCCCTGTGTGAGTGGAGGAAGGTTTGGTTTGTGGGTGGGGATTGGTTTTTTTGTTTGGGGGGGTGTTATTTATTTATTTTTTACCATGTGAAAATTTAACACTGAAATTCTAGGTCATGATTATTAATTAAAAATATCCATTCTTAAAGTATTTAGAGCATTTAGGTCTCAATGGGAGAGCCAAAGATGATGCAAATCTTCGAGGTGCTCAGAGATACAGGGTTTGTAGCAAATGGCTGTCATGTAGCATTGAAGCTGTAGTGAGCAAACCGTTGGCAGCATTAAGGGTTTTATTCCTCACTGTTGGGGAACTGACCATATTTCAGTCGAGAAGACACAGCTGTGTGATCACTGTGCTTCTGAATCAGTTGGGATAGATGCTTATTATTGCTTTTCTAAAATTAATTTTTATGAAGGGGGCAGAGGGGAAAGTACTGCTGCTCAAAATTACGTTGCTGTTTCTTGGGTTCAATCTGAGTGTTGAAGTGCAGCATTTGGCTCTTCTGATTTGCTTAGCTTCTCTCTGCTCATGGCAACACGCACAGCTGAGAGAGCTTCCAAGTTTATTGCTGAAGAAAAACAGCGAAGTGAACAAGCTTGNTCCAACAGTTCCATGTCCTTTCTATGTTGAGGACTCCAGAACTGGACACAGGACTCCAGGTGGGGTCTCACAAGCGCAGAGTAGAGGGGGAGAATCACCTCCCGTGACCTGCTGCTCACACTTCTTTTGATGCATCCCAGGATACGGTTGGCTTTCTGGGCTGCCATGTCAGATCCACTTGTCTCATTCAGTGACCCCTCAGCCAGCCAAGGGTTTAGAGAGACACTGCTGAACGAACATAACTCTTGCTGCTTATGAACAAGAAATGTGTCACCTGTGTTATGTTTTTCCAGGCTTCTAGTTGATTAACCTGGAAAGAATTGTCTCCCTGTAGCTACTTATTTTCTTTAAGACTTGGGGATACAGATGTCTTGCTTCCACTAGCTGCTGTTGTTTTCAACCACGTTTTCTTATCTTAAAATGTGTAAATTGTAATCCGAGGCTAGGATTGTAGTATTGCAAATGCGTTGTGCAGCTTCTTAGTTTGGAAGGTGTGTGCCTCTATAAATTGAAATTTCTGTAATAGCCGCTAAACAATTAGCGGATTCTGTGATCTGTGCACACTGGTCATTGAGGACGGAACAGCTTTGTTTGTGTCCTCCAAAATCAGGGAGAAGGATGCAATCTGCATACCAAACCAAAAAGGCACGGAAAGGTTACCTGCTCTTTTGTCACGCGGGATTTCCCATGCCTTCCTGCAACAACAGCGCTTCCTGCTGGTTGTCACCGTCAGGTTGCTGAGCACAGGGGCTGAATTCTGTTCTTTTCCATTGAAGACCAGCTTTAGTTTCAGAGCAGGAAATAACAGTGTGCAGCAAATCAAAATTATTGAATGGTCCTATGATTGCTGTAAATGTCGGCATCACTGGTTTTATGCCAGTTCCTTATCTTTTATTTTTGTTCACTTGAATAGCATTTAATTTTCTTTCAGTGGAATAGTTTAAAATTTCTGTCATGCCCCTGGTGAAAGAAACAAGAGGTGTGAATTGGCTTTGCCTTTGAAAACTCTAAAATTCATTTTACCAAATACTGTGGAATCAGTCAGGAGGAAAGGATCTCCCATGTAAGTAAGTGCATTCTCATAGACAAGTCTTCTGCTACAAATCCTCTTTCTTCTCTTCCTCAGACTTTATTATTTTAAGTGCAATTTCATTTCATGACAGTAATGCAGATTTTGTGCCACGTTCCTCTTCCCTTCTAGGGTATCTAGAAAACTTGCTGTGCCTTTCTGAGTCCAGAAGGAATTTAACTGGAAGAGGTTTTGTATAATAGCGTTGGGGAGGGAAAGAGGAATGGCGTGTTCCAGAGTAAAGTTAAAGGATATGTAAATGTTGCCCTGTGTGGAAGCAGTGGGAACGCAAGGCAGCATCAGGTCATCAAGTAAGTTCTAAATTCAATAGGAAAAAAAAAAATCAGTTAAACATTAGAATGTTTAATTAATATTTTCAGTTAATGTTTCTGTTTAAATTGGTCCTATTTTACAGATCACACCCTACCCCCAGATACTGCTCCCTGATGTAAATGCAATGACAACTCAGTCACTCTGAGTTTGAAGGCAGAAGTTTAGAATGCAGGATTTTGAAGTGTTAGCATTCCGTGTTACTTGGTTGCTGAACCACCAAGGTCTTGGTGGACCTAAAGAGATCAAAACTCGGCTACTGTGTCTCTCACAGGCTTGCTAAATGTTGCTGCTAAAGCTACCTCATGATTCTTCTTCTAAAATGGTAATTGAATTCTTAACTTTGTTATACCAGAAGTAGATCAGACTGAGTAGATCAGACTGTTATAACCTCATCACATAAAGATAATCAGCAATATGTGTATGTGGCTGAACCACTCAATATTGAAGAATATTTACTCTTTTATCTTTCCTTTTTTCTTTTTTCCCATCAGAAGTGGTATTCTCATGCTTGAACTCAAGGGATGAAGAAGCAAACTGCCTGGATTTATTTTTTTCTAAGCCTGTTAGCATTATTATCGGCTGTGCTTGGGGGCAAACAGTGGTGTTTTGATGAAGCTTGAAAAGGCTGTCCTTGTCTTTGCTGTCTTTCTCCAAATCTCCCAGCTGCTAGAGCATGATTTTAGGTGCTTCATTGGTGCTGTTGACTGCAACTGAACACTCAGTGTGTGACTGATGCTAAGGATGCTCGGAGTGTGCGTCAGTGTGTGCCTGACAGAGGAATTTGGTGGAATTGGAGGAGGCTGAAGAGTATAAAATACTGTCGTTATTTTAGATGTAAAATTTGTGTCTGAAATAAGTCTCAGGAGAGTATATATTGTTGAGGAAGAGGAGGGATTTAGTTGGTGGAGTTTGGGATGGCTTTTTTGGGTTTTTTGGTGGTGGGGTTTTTTGCCATTTGAATATGTAGGAGTATGGGAACGTATGCTGGTAGCTTATCTCTCTGGTACTGTAGCACTTGCTCCAGCACCTTTCTCTTCCTGGCTCCTTACTCTGGCCAGGATACTATTAGTTCCCTGTCTCTGTCCTTTCTTCCTTCCTTCCTTCCTTCTCCAGGGTGTCAGTGGAGGGGTGCTCTTCACCACAAAGTTTCTTTTCTGAAAAGTGTTTGGATTTGTGGGTGGTTTTGGTTTTGTTTTTCTGCCCGTTATCACCAGAGTATGGAGCCCTCCAACCTGTGAATAATGGCATTTTGTCCCAGAACCCTCTGGCAGTGTGGCCAGGGGCTCCCTTTCCTTATTCTCTGTCATCGTCATAGGAATGGAACATGTTGTGGTCTGAAATTTATTTGTGGCTGATGCTACCTTCTGACTTTAATAAGTAAATGGGATGACTTTTAAATTAGTCTTAACACTTGGAAGCTGCTTCTTTCATTCTTACAGCTGTGTCATTAGCTGTATTGCATGATAATTTGCAATTTAGTGCTTAAAAAAAAAAAAAAAAAATCTGATTGGGAGCAAATTTCAGAAGCCAGAACAAGGGATATAGTTATGGACATAAACCCAATTAAACCATGGCAAAGCAACTTAGAAGTGGTTTTATTTGCATCTTTTCGCCTCTGCATATTCATAGTTAATTGCTTCCGTATATATTAAACGTACAGTATTTAGATCTTAGAGCATCTGGAATACATACAGTATAATCAGTTAAATACATGGATGCTATATCATAGTGCTTGAAACCTTAGTATTCTCAAGAGTGAGTTGTGTTATTAGTCTTTCCCATTAAGATGGAAGGATCCATCATGCATCTACATGAGCAACAGCAAGCCACTGCCGTTAGTGGGTTTGGATTAGACAGATGTTTGTGCCACTGTGGATGACAACAAGCTACCATGCTCTGTAGGATACATCTGGCATCGTGCAGCAAAAACTTTTGCAGTTATTTTCTAAACACCATCAGTGCTAAAGAGATGAGAGATGGAATATCCTTGTTCCACTGAGAGGCTTTCCTTAGTACCAAGAATTCACTCCTAATCCCTTATTTCCTAATTCAAGAGTTGCCTAATAATCTGTTATTCCAGTTTAATGTTTCAAACCTTTATGGCTCTGTTAAGAGTTGAATTGGACCACTAAAACCTTTTTATTCACATGTAGCAGTATATTCACCGTTTAGACTAATATAGATTACTGCCATTAATGCTATTTTTTAAGAACATATGGTTTGAGTATGTTCAAGTTACAGATCCGGGCTCTAACCAGTAATGTTCTTTTTTGCTAGAAGTCTGTAATAACTGCCTGTCGGGTTAGAAAGTAATCCAAGGAATGGAATTGTATTGAAATAGTCTTTTCCTGAAAAAAGTCAGAGATACTTCTGTCAGGCTATGAGAATTTATCCATCATAGTTAATTAATGGCACCAAACCCTATTTTTAGCTTTTCCATAGAGTTAAGGAATGAATATATCCATCTGGCTGTGGAGAGAAAAAACTTGCTCTAAATGTGGTTTTGCTTCCAAGGCAAAAAATCTTGCCTCAGTGGGACAAGCAAAGCCTGCCCATGCTTCTGGCAGCATTTCAAAGGAAAATGTTGCTGATGAAGCTAGAAATCTCTGTGGGTAACTGTAAAACTTTCACTGTAACATAAAAGGGGGTCTCTCTTGCAAAGCTGACCAAACTAAAAGAGGAAAAAGTGACCTCTTAAAGAACGAAGAAGTCTTTTTCTATACCTTTTCCATAGTAAATGATGCTTGTGCTTATAAAACTATTTAAGTCAATGCCCTTCTGACTGCTACTTTGTCCTCACTGCATCGAAAAAGGGACCTGGGACTGGAAGGAGGGAGACAAAAAAGTGGGAGTAAGGAAAGGGGAGATGCTGGAGGAAGAGTTTGAGTCACCTCATGTAAATAGGTGAACAAGGATGAAATATTAAAATATTTTTGCTTTCAGAAAGCTGTATTTCAGACACTACCTGCTTCATCTCAAAGCTAAGTAGAGCACTCAACAAGATCATAAAAACAGCTGATGAGCAGGAAAAAGGTGATGGGAAATGTACATCATTCCCGTCCTTCCCCATCCCTCGTGCTTGCATTTAAGCCCTGTGCAGGGGGTTTGTTACTCTGCCAAGGAAAAGCATTGCCCTTGACTTCTCTTCAAAAACAGCAAAAAGGAAGGGCCTGTTCAGTGTTACTTCCACCAAATCTTCCTTCTGTTCTGCAGGATCTTCTGGCTGATCTTTTCCATCACTGGTCAGTTTGAAAAAGGCTTTATTTATTACCTGTAAGGCAAAACACATGAGTAAATCCAGAGTCATCACAGCATGAAGAGATGAATGAGAGTTGAAGTGCACACAAAGTAATTGGTAACTTAGATCGGCTGTAGGCAGCACAGGATAGACTCCAGGGATGTTTAAAAAGACCTTTGAATGTGAAAAAGGTCTACAACTGCTTGGACATTTTGGCTGTAGAAAATCCCAGTAGCCTTGCAGCCCCTGGACAGACCTCCTAAGGTAGGACATCTTCCAAAAATAGAATTAGTAAAAGTAAAGGCATTTGAATTATACTTCTGCAACACAGTTTGTCTTCTTTTTAGAAACGACAGCCCGCTCCTTCAAGCTTTCTCTTCTTCCCGTTGGGACTTGAACACTGGAGCCTGTCTTCAGGTAAGGCCATGTGCTGCACCCACCTCTGGGTTGCCAGCTCTGGGAGTCATCCCAAAGTGACCCAGCCCGGTAGCTGCAGCCTCTGCTCCTCACCCCAGCTGTGGTGCTTGGAGGTGGTAACGAATGCAGGCTAATTTGTACTGGGAGTAGCTAGCACTCCCAGACCTTACACTTCACATCATGTTTGCTGCAGTGACAAAGTTTAAATAGTTTAAAGCAAACTGATGCGTTAATCTAAAAAGCGTTCACTATCACTCAATTATCTGGAAAGTCTCCTACTAGTGTGTCCCACATAGCTTTGACTGGTTTGTTCCAGGTAAATTTATACAGTTAAAGAGGCTGAAACCGAGCAGCAGGTATTTTTTTTTCTTTTAATGCCAGTGATGTGTACTGTACCTTTCCAACTGTTAGATTTGTGTCGCTTATTTTACTGAGGTCGGCCCCCTTCCCCAGCAGTGCAGGCAGGTCCATATCTGCGAGAAGCTTCTGTAGGTCAGAGCTGCCTTCTAATGTCAACTCTGGCAGCGTTAATTTAATTTCTCTGCAGAAATGAGAGAGAGAGAGGTGAGTGTGTGCTCTCCCCTGTGATAAACCATGGTGTTTGGGCAGTGCTGGGGAACAGGCATGTGAAAGTAGCCACAAGAAGTGCTTGGTATGTTGGGACAGACAGCTATCAAGGGCCCATGGGCATCATCTTACTGTTTCCAAGTGGGAAGACACCCTAAATCTGCCCCGGGTATGCTATTAAACCCCAAATATCCCAGTTCATGGGTTCTGTGTTGTCAGCTATGGAAAAACACTTTGCTCCTTTTCTTGGAACACCCTCAGATACCAAGCCCATCCAGCTGAAGTTGAGCTCCCTTTGGGTGAGGCTCCCTAGGTTTGCAGGTATTTCTCTTTGTGCTTGGTGTTAAACCCTCCCTGGCAGGGAGTGACCCTGGCCAGCGGGCAGGCATGTCTGCACAATGCACCCCATCTCCTCCATCCCTACCTTGGGGACAGCTGCTGAAGCCATGCTGAGGACTGCAACGGCAGCTTGGACTCCACGTGCTCCAGGTCACTGCCGTTGATGGGCTGCAGCAGCACCAGCAGCGCTGTCTTGCTGATGGGGACTTCCACCACGGAGAAAGTCCCACTGGCATCGGTTTTGTACTTGAATGTCCCTGTGACTGACAACATAGGGACCGAGACCTTTGTGTTTGAATCCACCTGGAATTCCTGAGGCTCTTTGAGCCGGGTGGCTTGCTTAAGGTTCACTGAAAAATAGATTGAGAAAGAAGTTGATTCTTCTGTTTCTTGTCTCCTCCCCTCTGCCCCTTAGTCAGTACATAAGTTTGTTTAAAAGCATCCCAGTGCACCACGCTGCATTAGATGAGGGCTGTGTGTATAAAACCATGTTTAGCTGCTGGAAACATACAAATCCTGCCTTTTATATGCCTTCTGCTAACATCAGGCAGAGGCTGGTACAGGTTCTCAACACGAGGACTGCAACCACCTGGGCTGTGGCCAAAGCTGCTGTAGTTCCACTCACTTTGTGACCTGGACGTGGTATTTCTGTTTGCTTGGTTGCCTGCTTCCTCATAGGCTACCTGCCATGTGGCTCCCGTCTTGGCTCGGAAGCCTGTGTGGAGGATCTGCTTGGATTTCCTCTCTGTCCCCTGAGCAGCTGTGATGGCACATCTGGGAGTAGATCCATCAGGGCCAGCCCCTGCTGCAGGAGTACGCTCAGGCAGCCACATGGGCTCAGGAGAGGGAAGACAGGGTGAGATGGGGCTGAGGACTCACCCTTGTCTGTCTTAGGAACTAAAGTAACGGGGAAGGTAGTGAGCATGACACTGAAGTGTTGATTGAGCCAAGGAGGCTAAAAAGGACACACTTGAACACTTGCTAAACCTTAATATAAGTTTCTTACCCAGATCACAAGCTTAGGAAGCCTTGCTCTCACCTCCCGCTGCTTCTGTGCAGCTTTGCATTTCAACATGTTATCTGCTCACTGCCCCAGAGATCAGTGCTGCTGCCCAGTTAGGCAGGTAATCCTGTTGGCATTAAAGAAACTACTGCCATCAGCAAGAAGGACAAAGATCAGAAATCTCGAAATTGCTGTTTGGCAGAATTAGGAAAACAGTTGTACGTGTTGTGGTAACGAACAGACCTCCTCACATTAAAGTAATTAATACTGGTACAAATAGGAACTGATCTAGCTGTTCTCTTAACCAGTATATTCTCCAAGAAATCCAGATAAATGATGGACTCCAATATATTTAATAAATAGTAAGGGCTTTTGCATAGGAACACCTGCCTCTTAAATGACCTTGCATATAAAGAATATTCAGACACTTTCACCTACTTGAACTGCAAAAAGAAACAGCAGGTAGGAGCTGTGAAAGGTGTAAGCAAAACAAAGAGTAAGGAAGTAGATTTGTTCATCATTTTTAAGAAGCAGCAATGCAAGCAGAAAGGAGCTGCTTTCAGGGGACCTGTGAAACCTGCAGAATTTATTCTCACAGGATAGCAGAAGTCAAGACTGTAACAGTTAAACAAAGGGAAAAAAAGAACTGAGCATTCAGATAGCTAGATGTGTCAAGGTGGGATAGTAATTAGTTTTAAACAGTCTTGAGAAAGATACTGTAAAAATTCAAAGGTCTGCTATTGACTTTGGGACTGAGTCTATTAATATTGTGCCAGTCATCAGTCATGACAAAAAGGCACCCCTGGGTTTGAAACAGCTCCCTGTGGCCTTCTGCTAGGTGAGGGTCTGGACATCAGTGCCATCAAACATGTAACTAGATGTCCATTCCCCTGAAAGTGCTCTAGAAGATAGTAGTCTTAATAGGGCCATTTGCTCCTTACAGCATTTTTTTTTGGACAGGGACGAGATGTATTTAAGAAACCCTGCTTTTTGCCTTGGAATCCTGGAATGAAAAATGAAGAAAACTGAAGAACGTGAACATCCAGTCTATAGAAGATGATAGTTGACAACTTGGAAGAAATGGTTTCTGAAAGTGAGATCTCTCATATTGGGATGCAGAAGCTGTGGGAGTGGGCAACTTTTCAGCAAACACACCAAAGCAGGGAAGAAACCTATGTCTACAGTCTACAGAGAAGATAAATGAAATGGAAAAAGGCTGTCACAGAGCAATGATGTAACCTGGGAGAGTAAGAGAGTACTCAGCAGTGCTGACTTCGGAGTACAGGAAAGAAGCATTAGACCTCTCTGCTTCAGGTGATGATCTCCATATTCTGTAGCACAGGCTTTATGCCAGCCTGACAAGCTTAATGAGAGGATGACTTTCTGTGAAACACTATGACTTTTTCCTAAAAGTCCCACCTAAAAACCAGCAAAAAACATCCTACCAAATTTCTTGTTGAAACTGAAGTTGTTGAGGGGTGTCCATAGAATAATGAATTTAAATAGGAGAAGGTAAGGGTGCTTAGGATTGTGAAGTCCTACAGTGATATTTTCATTCACTAGTTTGTAATTATTTTGCAAGTCCAAAAAAAAAAAAAAAAAGACTTTCAGTAAAATTTGCCCCTGACGTTCTGCTTTGGATTCTCAATGACAGTCCGTGCTTGGCATCAAGTTTACAAATGTGAAAACAACTTTGTGCAAAGCAGCAACAGTTGACACCATTTGAACATTTAGCTGTTTTTTTGTGTGGATTCCTGTCATATTATCAATCCTATGGTTCTTCGTATATATGCTCATGAGCACATATAACATGTTTCAGCCCCGAAAAAGGTACTTTCTCCTTTCTGCAGCTATAGGAACAGGCAGGGAACATGATAGCATCTGCTGTCATGATTGCCTCTCTGCAACCAAATGGCAAACTAAACGCTGAAGTCATCTCCTGTGTTTATTAAGCAATTCTCTTTTATCTAATTAATTTGTTCTTGAGCCAATTTTCTCCATCCCATGTGTGGAGACTACAACACTTCGAGTGCACCTTTCTAAGAGAGAAGAGGCAGCAGAGCTGACCTTGAGATTCAGGCCCTTGGGTATGCATTCTTAAGATAATAAAATTACAAGTTTCCAGTACAGAAGAAGAAGAAAAAGCTGTTCTGCTAAAGGAAAACTCTGCTCTTGTGACCATGGTGTAACATGTGACATGTCTGTAACATGAGAATTATTTTTTGCAGTATCAAGTCTATGCTAGACCTTATGCCAAAGAGGAAGCTGATGCTCACAGCTCCCTGAGGAGCTGGGATCAGCCAACGACAGCACCCATGAACGGCTAAGAAAACCCGATATCCGCTTCACAGGTGGGAAGATGAAGGCACAAATGCATTTCATGAGCACCAGAGGTCCACCTTTATCAGTAGAGGCTCGCTTAGAAACTTAAATCTTATTGTGAGTTTTCTGAGATACAGTTACTGGACAGCGAGCTGTGTGATCTCTGGTATTGCACTCTATGGTGAGGATGTTGAAAAGCAGCTACAGTCCGAAGAGGAGGCTGAGTTGTGTTACAGGGGGATTTATGGGGCAGTAGCATGGAATGACTCTAGATAAATAAGGGATTGTCTTAATTCTTCTAGTTTTGTATATGATCCCTGCTCATTTGGGTTCTTCCTGAGCCAAAAGTTGCCTCAAGAATTCTGTGTTTTAGTAGCCACTAACCTGTATCTCTAACCTGTTACCTCCAGCTCCCCTGTGGAAATACAGGTTCTGGGGAAAGGTATATCTCTGGCTTGCTTTAAACCTACTTCCTAATCATTTTTGCTGGAGGTCCCTTGTGACTTTTAGTTCCTTTGCAGTCAGAAACACTGCCTAATTCTCTCCTACTCCCCTTCCCACACCTTTCATAATCTTTAGCTTCGTGGACAAGGAAAATTTCTCGGGGGCCATCTCCCTCCACTTCCTGCCCATGACCCTTGCTGGCTTGTGGCGGTGTGCAGGCAGGACCCCTGGCACAGGGGTGGGGAGGCGGGTGCTTTTCTTACGTGGAGCAGCAGTCCAGCTTTTCATCTGAGCCCTTCCCTTTCTCCACTGGCCAGGCCTGACCTTGCTTCCTTGCTAGGAGCAGGACCATTGCCCACCCTCCAACCAGCCTGCCCCCAGAACCAGCAGCACAGCTTCCTACCTGCCAGGCGGGTGTCCACTGCAAACAGCAGGTCGGTGGACGGATCGATGTCTGTCAGTAAGCACTTGCTTTGGCCCTCACTTTTGGCCTCCACGAAGGCGTTTATTTGCTTTGCTGCCTCGCCTGGGTTTGTAAAGTCCACAGCTCGGGCGTAGAGAGCGTCGGCAGAGGGGAGCAAGTCCTGCAGGAACAGCTGAGACAGAGGCACGCCGGGGGCAGAAAAGAGGCACAGCATCTTGGAAAAGAGCAGCTCCTCGTCCCTGCTCTTGACGAGGCTTTCGATCGTCCTTAGGCTGGAAAGGACTTTGTGCCCATCCACCCTGGAGGTGCAGTCAGGGTCTCCAGACGGGGGAACAAATCCTAGCAAACCCTGCAAATCAGTTGCTGTCTGGTTTGAGGCGCCCAGGTAGAAAGACACTAAGGAGCCATAAAGACTGGTTGGGGACAGGAGCACATTTTGGCCCGGCTGTGCTTCCTGCATCTTGCTGTAAAACCTCATGCTCAGATCATACACAAAGTGCTTCACGTAGCTCAGTTTCTGCCTCCCTCGGCCACTCAGGCTCGGGACTTCTAGCTTGTCCTTGTCCTTCAGATCATCTTCGTAGGCAGGTGTGACTTGGGACTCAATGGAAACGGGGACAAAAGTTTTCTTTCCCTCCTGGCCCAGGCTTTCCAGCTCCTCACATGTGCTCTTGTTAAAAGAAAATAAATTGAAAGGGTGGACATAGACCCGGTCACAAGTCACTGCAGAGAGGCAGGCCAACAAACAGAGAAGATCTGCTACCCGGTTCATGTTGAAAAATTGCTTCCACGGCGTCTGCTGAAAGAAAAAGTGAGGAGGAAAAAAGATTGATCAACCTGTCGTAAATACAGTTTCTCTTACTTAGAGGCTGAGGTGCGAGTGCTGCGTTGGAGTTACAAAGGCAGAAATTTCAGTATGTGGCGCTGGTTGCTCTGACTCTGCTCCCTGAAAAGCCTAGGGTGAGATGGTCACCAGCTTCAATGGTGCCAGGTGGTGAAATTTTAAGCACAGATTTTACTCTATTACCCAGCTGATTTAGCACAGGAAGCAGTATGGTTGTGCATGCTGACCAGTGAGACTTGCAAACTAAAGTGTGCTGGTTCTGGCAAAACATTTTAACGGTGCAAGTATATTGCTGCCAGGACTCGGTCAGAGCTCTTTCTGCAAATTGCTGCACTAAATTTTGCTGACACATGGACAGGCGAAGAGATTTGCCTGCTGTTATGAGGGAAGTGGGTTTGGAAACCAAGTATCTTGAGGTCCAGCCACTGCAGGAACCCACTATGTCTGTCTAGTCAGCATAATACTTGGCTGTAGCAAAGCGTTTTGTGTTTTCATAGCCCAATGCAAACATTCGTTCTAGCTTCTAGGCAAACACGCTCAAGGCTTCCTTATTCAAATGTGTGAACACTAAAACCATTTCCATAGCACCTTCTTTATCTGAATATAGAGTTAGAAGGAGTAAGCTGAGTTTTACTCTACTGTACAGGTAGTCTTCTCCTGCAGTAAAAGACCACCTGCTGCTTTTGTTTTTCTTGACAAGAGGGAGAGAATTTTACTGGGTGTGGATGTCACTGGTGTTTTGGCACAAAGGCTCTGGTCAATACTTGGGAATGAGACAGTCATGGGCACACAAACACACGTACATATACACACATGTGCAAACACACTGACAAGTTTTGCATTTTTATAGTTATCACTTCTCCTATATCCATTATTTTGATAACTAATAAGTTCTGCTGTGTCTTCCCTGGATTTCTAATACATGACTTTGAATTTCTGTATTTGAAATCCAATTGCATTGGAAATTATGCATCTGTAACACTTATCTTTGGCCAAAACCCTGTTATTCAGAGCTGTATTTTTATTCTGGAGTAATTTCTTGTTTATTGTAGCTGCATTCACCCTCTTTTGCACTTTCCAAGCTCTGCAGTGCTCACTGAATAAGCAAATTGCTGGCAGCCTTGCCAGTAACCAAGCTCTGCTCTCCACCTTTCTCCAAGATTTTTTGAGTCGCACAGGCCTCTCAGGCATTATAATTCTGGCAGCCTGAGCCTTCTAAAGAGGATGCAGAGCGATGACTGTCTCACCAACACTTCAGTTTAGCCAGTGTGAAAACGTCTGGGTTTAAATCCAGCTATTCAAGACCCGACATCTTCCCAGCCTGATTTACAGTGTGTGGCCATATTCACTTCACTGAGAGATCCCCAAGTGTTTCATGCCTAATAATACTCCAGTTTGCGGCACCACCATTCACTTGCAAATACAAAAACTGAGACACACAGATACTTGGTAATTAGGCAGTAATTAGAGGTACCTTGCAAAGTACCTATGCCTGTAAAGGTGTACATCTATATTCCTAGAGTGTAGGTTCCTGTTTAACAGCTTGGTTTGCAAATGGCATTTCTGCTGTTCTGGTGGCCTCTCGGGATGTCTGAAAGTCTTCCCAGAGGGTGCCCGCAGGTCAGCTCTTTGCTCCCTAGAGGGAAGACCTCCAGCCTTGTGCCTTCATCTAAGCATGGCTCTTCCCCAGTAACTCCCACCCCATCCTCTAAATCAGCTTGTAGGCAGCAGCAGTCAGTGCTGCTGTCTCCTCTGCTCCCTGACATGTCCTCACCTCCCCTGCCCCGCTGGCACCAGGTGACATGCAGTGCTGCAAGGCTTCTTTATTCCTTATGACCAGTTAAAAAATTATCTTTGGAGGTGTCTTTCCAACTTCAGCTTCACAGTTAGCTCAGCCACCATGCTACCACATTTCCAGTCTACTCTCTGCATTTCCCAGATTGTGATGGCTCAGAAAAGCAACCCAAAAATATGTGAATTAGAGTCACTGCCCTTCCCACCTTGTTCTCTCCATCATACAATGTTTTTGAAGCATTTGTTAATCTTTCCTATAGCAGCAGGGTGGATGTCTCTGCCACCTGGTCAGGCCATGCCATTAGGCACTGCTGGTGCCTGGTGGATACTTCTCTATGACTGCCAGTGCCATCACATCAGCTCTTTTCTCAGGAGCAGAAGCAAGAGGAACGGTTCTCGGTACCAGCCCTTACACTAAGCCTGATCTATGGAAAGCAAATATGGTTTATTTCCCTAAAGAAGCCAGCCCAGAGCCTTTCAAAGAGCATGAAAACCTGAGCTGAAAATCTGGTATTCAAAGCAAACCCAGCAAGCATGCTTACTTGTCTCCGTCCTGGTGTGTGCTGCCCCTGCAATGCTGTCCTGCCTTGGGAAGGCTCCTCTGACACCCGTTCCTCCTGGAGCGGTGGGATTGCTGGTGGAGTTATGCCACTGCCAGAGGAGGTTCCTTTCTACATATCTGCATTGCCATTGCGCAAAGCTACTTTACATCACAGGCTGAGGGAAGGAGGGGACTGAAAAAAGTTTGCTCAGACCCGACAGGACTTGATGAAACCTGAGCATGGCTTAGCACCGGCTGCATAGAAAGTTCTAGGGATGGACACACAACCTTTAACCAGGCCCTGCACATCTGCATAGCCTGCAGTTACACATTTACCAAGACAGACACAGACGTTTTACAACGCAGAAGAACTGATTATGGGAGCTGAAAATAGCTCAGCTCATTTTGAGCCAGACTCAAAGAAATGCAGATTTTTTTTTTGTTCCTGTATTTGTTGTACGGTTGCACCAGATTTTTTTTCTTTTCAGATAAATTACCTTTAATCTCTACCTTGCAGCTTGGGTATCCATCAGTGAGTGAAACACTGCACTAGTGTAGAGTAAAATGATTAAACTCTAATTTTTTACCTATTTTTTTCCCCTCTTTGCCTATCCAGAAGATCAAAAGTTTGGTTTTTTCCTCTTCAAAACAAAATGTGTTGAAAAGGAGAGAATGAAAGCTATATGGATTAGGTTGCCAGAGCCACTGTGATGTCATCCCTCCCAGCCTTGTCTTTCCAAGTACTATTTGGCAAAAAGGGGTAGATTGAGACCTCTTTTTGCTGCTTTTGAAATGATCCTCCAGTTTGGCATGCCCCTTCTTTCTCTTTAAGCAGATAAACAATGAATCAAACTGGCGATGAGGCACTCGGGTTAGACACTCGTTCAGTGCCCCTGTTATAGTTAGTAATTAAAATCCCATGGCTCTAACGGGAGTAGGGCTGCTTTAACATCCATGCCCTGATTTTAGAGGCCCAGTCAGGTGTGGTCTGCACTGCCGTGCCCAGTTACGCGTTGCCTTCAAGGAGAGAGCAGACAGAGGGGGATGTTTTCAGTGCACCTGGGCAGTCAGAGCTGGTGGAGTTGATGGTGGAGGCAGGGACAGCTGAGTCCTGGCTTCCCAAGTGCTGTGTGCCCGAGGTCTAACGCCAAAGGGATGGGAAATTTCTTTCTCTGCAACCCTGCTTTTCATTTAAACAGTCTGATTACCTTAGCTGTAACAAGGTCTGAAAGCAATTCTGGGCACCAGCCCACATCAAATGCTATCATGCACACAAAGCTTAAACAAACAACTTGAAATATTTACAGTGTTTTGTCCTCTCACTGCCTGAGCATCCTAATCAAGGAAGCATCTGGCAACAGAACAGTCCCTAAGCATTTGTATTATTTCCAGGCAGCTACAAAGTGAATGCAGCCCAGCCACAGACCCAGGCAATGGGAGAAGTGCTTCATCCATTAAAAATGCATTTTGTTCAGCTAAATGCTAGGAGAATGGGATAGCTTTTGGGTTGTCAACCGTCTCCTTTCCCATCTCCCCTGAAGAGTCCTTCCCGCAGATAGGCTGGGGCAGAAAGCTTGTCCCTTAGAGGCTGGTGGAGGTGCAGGTGTGACATGTGACAGCACAGCCCAAATCTGTGTCTCCTGCACCTTCACCCACACAGGTCCACACGAGGCACTGGGCACCAGTGGTATTACAACAGTGGCCAGACTACATCGTGCCTGTGAGCTATAGCAGGTCTGTGACGTCCTATGCAAAGACTGAAAACAGGGGAACTAAACCCAGCCTGATACTCTCATTATTGAAGTCACAAAACCCCAGGCTGTTTCAGCAAAGGGCACTTTGTGTTCTGTAAAACTCTGAAAAGTACCCTTATTAAAAAGATTTATTGACTCTGGCTAATAAGCTACAAGTGATGTTAATAACACATACAACAACTGCCAGATGTACATGTTTACTGTGGGCAATAAACACTGGAAGGGGAAAACACATAGCCCACAGCTGCTGTATTTTTTTTCCTTAAATCATTATGCCTACACGCATGATTCAGAAATGGTGATCTAGCACCTTGAGAGTGTTGCTGTTTGGGTATCTCCTCTTCCAGCCTCCCTGTGGTCCATGACCAAGTCCTGTGGCAGCTCCTGGTGGTCTTCTTTTCCTATGCACACTAGTCCCAGGGCAGGCATCCCTGGCCACAGGGGATGCCGCCCCACAGAAGAGGGGGAGCAGGAGGCAACTGAACAGTAACTCCCATGTGGGGCTCTGGTGGGTCTGTCATGTAAGAAAAGTTCAGTGTTCTACTGAAATTTATCACAGTTTTCAGCTAGGTCAACCTTTGGGGCTTTTTCAGTGTTCGTGCACTCGGTTCTATTTTTTTCTGTTGACAAAAAAGTCATCAAGATCTTTGGGGACCTTGGGAGCCTGGTTGTTTTTTTTTTTTCCTCCCAACTCAATCAATAAAGTCAATTAATTAAAATTCCCAGCTTTCTCAAAAAAAAAAGAAAGGTTTCACCGGCAAATATTCAATGGTCTTCTTTCAGCACAGTGCTAGTCTTGCTTCGGACCACTGGGAATTTGGCTGGCCTCAGTAATGAGGGAGAACCTTTGATTTCAGCTTATTTTCATAATCTACTCCAAAGCTCAGACACAAAATCCCCCTAATTTACCGGTCACTTAGGCTTACTCAATTAATAATCCCCTATTAAGATGCATCACGCACTGGCTCCTTTCTTAGATCTCTGTCTTTCATCTTCTTACAGTTTCTACTGAAGGAGAAGTTTGAAGTTTATGAAGAACATAGACTGCTACACCCGGAATATATTTTATCCTAGTTGGACTTAATTACAGTTAGTTTCGGCTTTACTACTGAGCCATTTTTTAGCAAGAGTGCACAATGATTATTCCAATTATTATATGTAGACCCTTTTGTTGGTTTTTGGTTTTTTTTTTTTGCTGGATTGCCATGTTTTTAGGTACAAGCATGTTCTTAAAGATAGAGCTTTGACTTCAGAAAGAAGAGAGTCTAACCTGCTCTTCAGTTCCATTGTCTGAGGATTTGACTCCCCAAAGAGAGCTGTAGTACAAAACCTCCATCAGGACCAAGTTGGGCAAAAAGCTTTCCAGCAACTAGGAACCAAAGAAGGTCAAAGCAAGGCTGGTCCTAAAGGCATGCCCTGTGCAAAGCAAGCCCAGGGCCCCCCCCCCAACATTTCCTAATGAAGCTCACCCTGCAGCAGCTGCAGTAAGGGTACAAAGAAACACAGACCTCTCAAACCTGCTCTTCAGCGAAGTGGTTCACACTCCCCTTTTGCCCCGCTCTTCCCGATTTTGGAGGGACACTCGGCTCCCCCTTTTATACCCACTCTTGCATAAGAGGAGCCCTCCCTTCTCCTCCCCACTGCCCTCATTTCTCTTCAAAACCTGCCTCTGTTTTTCCTGCTTGTTATTCATGGTCACTGCTGAGAGGGAGCAAAGAGGGGTGGAAAAACACTGACGCTGCAGTCACGGGTTCCCTCACAGCCCTGCCCCTCCTCTCCTTTGCTCTATTGAGGTCTCTATTGAGAAGAGCTAACATGGAAGTGCTCCCCTGCCCTGTGAAATTTTCTCAGTGGTGGAGTTGCTAATGCTGCTTCATGTAAATACTGCCAAATAGGCTTTGGAAATTTTAACCCTGGCATAGGAACACTAACGCTACAGCTGGCAGTGAGTAATTCCCATCGAATGGGAAAATTATTCTGTCCAAGTGAGAATTTCGATTGATCAGCCAGGCGGCTGTTCTTTTGCTGAAGAACATCGCGTCTCCATGTTGTCAAAAAGTGTTTTCATTGATCCAGATCATTCTGGGAAAGGCTCTATAAAATTCAGCACTTTGTGCAGAGACAATAGTAAATATTTTATTCTATTCTGTTCAGTTTGTTTTCCACTGTTCCAGATTTTTCCTCTGAGATCTGAACTCAGAGGAGCCAGATACACTCTTGTGACAATGGTCTTGTATTCTGCGAGGTTATGGTGGGAGGCATGGAGGAGGGACAATAAATTATTCTGCTCACAGCTTTGGACTACAGACCTTCCTAGGTTGAGTTGGCATGTCTGACCGATATAAATTATTAATTAATATATGGCTAACTCAGACATAATAGCACGTACATGGTCATACATCATTCATTACTAAATCTGAGGATTTCTTTTTCTTAAGACTGAAAGTACCTTGAGTGAGAAGTAGGTCACAAACAATTCGTTTGTACAATCTGTGGGTTGATGCTGGTAATGGTAAACCTCTACACCCTGTCAAAATTCATAACGTTCCCTCTGTCTTCTGCTTTGGTAAGGAAAGACAGCATGGGGCCTGAACAAGGCACACAATTGCTGTGTGGTACAGGTGGTGCAGTGGCTGCCCCCGGTGTGTCAGGCAGTTGTGGTGGTGGGAGGACCACTGTTTGTGTGACATCCAGGAAGAGCTTTGTAGAGTGACCAAGTGCCTACAGAGACCAAGACACTTCAGTTTGGAAGAGCAACCACTGGTATAAGCATAAAATGATGAAGGCGAACAGAAAGTCCTGAGTCCCTGCTTTGTAACCATGCCAGAGTCAGCGGGTTTCCAATAAAATTATCAGGCAGCAAATGCAAATGAAAGGAAGGGCCCTTTCACATATATAAGCTGCAGGAGACACTGCCACAGGATGCTACAGAGACCAAAAGCCTTAGCTGGTACCAAAAAAGATTAAATGAAATCACAGAGTGTATGGCCATCAGAGACTGCAGAACATGATGGTCCAGGTGCAACTGCTAACTTGGGAAATCCCTGTACAGCTGGTGGTCTGAATTTTAGCTTGATCCATGAAACAGCTCTTGTGTTCCTCTCTAAGGGCTTGTCTTCAACTTGTGATAGAAATAGAGATGTCTGAGCTGAGGCCAGCTTATGCTGGCTCACTGTGCAGCACAGATTGGAAATGTTCTTTCAGTAGAGCTATGCCAGTGAAACGTCACACCCAGCAAGCCCAGCCCTCAGCCCCAGCATTGCTGGGCTCTGCTGCTGTGCACAGGGGCATTTAGGAACCCACTGCTGTCTCTTTGAAGTCAATGTAAGCCCTGGAAAACATGAACAATTTTCAGAAACTGTAGGCAGGCTCTTAATATTAGTTAGCCACTTTTCAGGTTTTTTTCTCTCTTAAATAGGATCCGTGTACTAACCAGTGACAGAGTTACTACACCGAGGTCTGAAGTGTGTTTCCATCTCCTATCAGATCTTTGGGCTCTGTTCTCACTTCAGGTACACACAATGTACTCAGTGCCTTTTCCCAGGGTAAATAAGTAGGGAAGAAGGGGTACTGCTCTGGAAGTGGGTCAGGCAGGTTTCTGTACATTAGTAAAACCGTTTTCTCCCCATTCTGTGAGAACTGTGGCAAGCTTCCATGGGCCTGATTCTATTTGTTTATTTTTACTATCTCTGATGGGGAAAGACTGTGCAAAGTATTATTTTTTTTCAACTGTTTTAATAAAACATTGCTAAAGAATATCTTATATGAGCCCTAGGGCTCGGTATGGAGGCCATTTGTGTTTAATATTTTTGTCAATGATCTGGATGAGGGGATTGAGTGCACCCTCAGTAAGTTTGCAGGTGACACCAATCAGGGTGGGAGCATCAATTGGCTTGAGGGTAGGATGGCTCTGCAGAGGGATCTGGACAGAGAGATCTGGACAGGCTGGATTGATGGGCTAAGGCCAATGGTATGAGGTACATTAAGGCCAAGTACCAGGTTCTGCACTTGGGTCTCAACAACCCTGTGCAAAAGTACAGGCTTGAGGGAAATTGGCTGGAAAGCTGCCTGGCAGAAAAGGACCTGGGGGTGTTAGTTGACTGATAGCTGAATATGAGCTTGCAGAGCCAGATGGCCAAGAAGGTTGACAGCATCCTGGCTTGTATCAGAAACAGTGTGGCCAGGGGGACTAGGGAGTTGATCGTCCCCCTGTAATCAGCACTGGTGAAGCCACACCTCAAATACTGTGTTCAGTTTCAGGCCCCTCACAAGAAGACAAACATTGAGGTGCTGGAGCATATCCAGACAAATACAACAGAGCTGATGAAAGGGCCAGAGAGAAAGTCTTATGAGGAGTGGCTGAGGAATTGGGGTTGTTTAGCCTAGAGAAAACGAAGCTGAGGGAAGAATTATCACTCTCTGCAGTTACCTGAAAAGAGGTTGTAGTGAGGTGGGGGTTGGTCTCTGCTCCCAAATAACAGGAGACGGGACAAGAAGAAATAGCTTCAGGTTGCACCAGGGAGGGTTTAGGATGGATATTAGGAAAACTTTCTTCACTGAAAGAGTTGTCAAGCACTGGGACAGGCTGTCAAGGAAAGTGGTTGAGTTACTATCCCTGGAGATATTTAAAAGATGTGCAGATGTGCCACTTAGGGACATGGCTTAATGATGGACCTGGCAGTGCTAAGTTACCTGAGGAACTCAATGATCTTAAAGGCCTTTTCCAACCTAAACGATTCTATGAATAGGTTGGCACATGATTTTTCCCATGTTTTCTCTGTACACCTGACCTCTGCCCTTGTTGGCTGGAACTACTTTTCTGTGAAAGCACCTAGCGAGCACAGGGGACTCAACTTGCCCAATTTTTTGTGTAAAGAGGATTGCAAAAATGCTTTTCAATAATAGCATTCAAAGTACAGATGATGAAAGGCAGATTATCCCACTTCTGCCTTGGGTTCTTACAGCAAGGAGCAATGGAAAAAATGATAATGTGGCTGCTACAAACCCTAAGGACTGTGTGTTCCACTCCTCTGCTGGAGTGGAGGAACATGGTGTGCCAGCCTGGATGATGCTGAAATGCTCATGGTGAGAGTGGGTAATCAGAGACCTGACTCAGGATCTGGGGCCTCCCCAAAAGCGCACATATGGCACAATGTTCCCTCCTCGCAGGAGAGGTGCCCTGGCTGTGACGGCTGCCCCAGCAGCCACCATTCTGGCAGTGCAGCAAACCCTTCATGATGGAAGAGGGAAGGTCACCATCTCCACATCTCTTTCTGCTTCTCAAGGAATGATCCCCATGAGGGAGGTCTGTGCTCTGCTGATCCTCTATCTGTGGAGTTCTTCTAATGATTTAATACCCTAATGAGCTTTTATTAACACTAACACATGTTGTTTCAGTTTATAATTACATTTGGGTTGTTATGGCTTCTGGTTACAGGACCTGAGTATAGAGATTGCTTTGGATTTTTGTAACCTGTTTTGTTCCTCTCTCAGTGGAAGATGAAGTTTTTAACAGAGTTGTAAGCACAGTCTATGCACAGCCTGTACAAGCACACACAGGAATGACCATGTACACACTGTGCATGGGGTCAAATGGAACCTCCCAACTGAGGATCTTAAAATACTTTGTGGTGTAACAGTTATATTGGTGATCTAGAATTGATTTTGGGTCATTCACTGTGGCAGGAGTTGTGACTTTGTGGAATTAGAGGCAACCCTGGACTGAAGCAGCCAGGAGAGAACAAGCCTGTTCAAAGAGGTAAAGCAGACATGAAGATGTGATGTGATTCACCTTCAGTCATGCAGCAGGTTGGCAACATCTCAAGGACAAGCATCCTTGAGATGTTTCTTGATGTCCAGCCCTGTGTGCTACCTATTTGATCACACTGTATCTGCATCCCTCGGGTGTGAGTTGCAAAGCAGAAGAGCACAACAGCTGTGCCTGCACAGCGAGATGCCTACCTCAAAGAGCTGGAGTCAGCTTCATTACCACAGCTGATATGCTTTTTATGGTACTCTCCTGCCCAATGCCTTTGTTTCAGGGAGAGATTTTGCACTGTCCCAACACTTCCCAGATGGGCCAGCCACTGAAATCTTCAGGCTCTTCCCCAAGATGGGTGAGGAAAGCAACCAGGTGACTGCTGTCTGGGAGATGCCACAATGTTCCTCTCCAAAAGGCTCCAGCACCAAACATTCTGCTCCCCTCAGTATTGCAAGGTTGCTCTGTAAAGCTCACTGAAGATTTACTCCCTGGGGATTTTTGAGGTGAGACCTTGGGAGGCTATTTCTTGATGGCACTACTGGGATTTTGAAACACTCATTGCACTTTTTGGTCCCAAGTCAAATTGTCCACAGGGCAGCATGCACGATAGTTGTTATCTTTTATTCCCTGAGCAAACTCAGATTACCCCTCGTCTTCTGCCCTGTCTCTCTCAAGTCACCTCCACCTCTCCTCCCGCTCCTCTGCCCACAGCTTCTTGCCCTGGGTGGGCAAAGCAGCAAGACTCTGCTGTTTTGGCTGATATTTCATGTTCCTCTGAGAAGACTGTCTGTGGTGGTCTCCTGGCTCAGTCAAGGAGTGGTTTTAATCATATACAGTTTATGCAGTTCATTAGTGAGAGACAGACTGGCTCCTTCCCCACTGTGGGGTTAAGGGACTCTTCAATTTTTCAGAGTCAAAGCCACTGAAAGGTAGTGCCCACACAGCCAGCCAGCAGCAGGGGTAAAACTGCAACTCTCTTGGGCCAGCAACAGCAATTTTCACTGCTCCAAATATAAGCTATAATACAAAAAAGTACAGGCTCGTTTGTGACCTGAGATAAAGGTATGCATTTCAGATCTACTTTTGAGGGGTGGACAACTTATGACAGCAAAATTGTTGGCTGTGTTAGACTCCCTCCCACTTTCAGATCCAAGCTGAAAGATGGAAAGGTAGAAAGATGGAAAAGTATAAAGCAGAGAGAGAGGGACTGAGCCAGGCAACATTACGTTAAGGCTGCCCAGGTTTCTAGAGCCTCCCAGGGTGTCCCTCCCTGGGGCTGCAGTGCAAACACAGCATCTCCTCCAGGACCAGCTCCAGCCACACCACGCAGAAGTGGGAACTAACTTCCCATATCAGCACCGATGTGGAACTATTCACAGGTCTAAAGTCTGGAAAAGAAGGTGAACAGAGTGAAGACAGGCAGCACTCCAGGAGGTTGTAGAACAGCAGGGATCGTGGCAGATCCCTCTCCTTAGCCAAAGCTGCCTCCGTGCGGAGCGCCTCCGCATCGCTGCTCCCAGCTCAGCAGGGGCTGTGCTGAATGCTCGCCGCCACGGCTGGAGTGCCAGTAACATTTGGAAATGCTATTACCTTGCTGCACTTTGTTAAACCAATAATTCTGAGAGCGAGAGGAGGGAGAAGTTAAATTTATACCCAGTGGTGGTTTTTTACAGGAAATAATGAAAGAGCTTGTAGTTGAAGTTTCTGGGGTTTCAATAAGCGGCAAAAATTAGTCTGCTTGCAGATCAGAATTTCCTGCTCTTTTGTTTGTACTGGATGATTTTTAAGCAAAGGCTTAAATGTTTTCTGTAGTTTTGGGTTCATTTTATTTTTACTCCATTTTATTTTTCCACATTTTCAATGTTAAGTGTAAAAACATGAAATAACATTTTCGCTTAATGCTTAAGGGATAAAACTGAGGAGCTGTAAATTCAGCCCAGGATATCCCTAGTGAGAAAAGAATGAAGATTGCCTCCTGGTCAGGATGCTGAAAGACACCCTGATGAAAGCCCCTGAAAACAATAAGCTCCCCCAGAAAAGATCAGTGGGTGCTCTTACAGCTATTCTCCCAGGAGAAGTTGAGCTCCTGAAGGGATTGCCTCTGACTCAGAGAGTTGAAGAAATGCGACAGCTTGGCTCCTCTCCCATACTGCCACTTGGTGTTTCACAGTCTAAGGAAAGAAAAACCAAAAATAATCTTAAAAGCCCTCTTTTCTTTGTAACCCAGCCCCTCCTCCAAAGTAATGAATTAATGCAGTGGTGTATGCTCAGCTCTGACAAAAGCCTGGAATAACAGCTCAGAAAGCTGTCCCTGCTTGTCTGAGCAAGCACTTAGATGGCTGTCTAATGATAATATTTCAGCTGCCAGTACAGATAATGTTGTCATTACTTACCAAAGCACACAGGAAGACAAGTTTCATATTTCTTTCTGGGTATACAAAAGGGAGGGTTAGCCCATCGGGTGATGCTGGGCAGAAAATGGAGAGGCAGAGCAGAGCTGCCTCCCAGCCTTGGGGTGCCGTAAGCATCGGGGTAACCTGGGCAAGGTGGGCCATGGTGGAGAAGCTGCCCCAGGAGCTCACCCCAACTCAGGGTGACAGCTCAGCACCCACCTTGCCTTGGCGCCCTGCAGCCTGTCTGGCCCACATCGACATTTAATAGCCAGACATGGGAGCGATGGCAAAGCTGCAGGTGGTGGGAGCACAGATTGATCTGTAAACACATTTGGGATTGACACTTCTTTAGGAGAAGGACTTCTTGCTATTACATAGAGCAGTGAAAGCAGCCAGGCTGTGGCCTCTGGCTTCTTACTACTATGCAAATTGATAATGAATATTCACTGTAATTTTAGGATCCTCCTTCAAATGAGATTTTGATATCGTGCAATTCCTCCAAGATTATTATTTTTCCTGCTCAGGGCAGGATTTTCAAAGGGCACTTCTTAAAATCCCTCCCTTTGATTTTTCAGTATGCATTTCCTCAGCCCTTGCTCTCCAGCATTTTTCACTAGGCTGTCCATGACATTTTGTAGGGCAGCCCAGTCCTCAGGCCTGATTTGCAGTCCCTGCACAACCCCTAAAGCCCAGCATGACTTTTCTCACCTCCCCCCTCTCTGCCTCACCTCTGCCTGTGGAAATGAGGGAGAGAAGAATGCTCCAGCCCCTCTGTAGCAAACCCTGGAAATGCCAGAGAAAGTGTGTATTACCTTACTGCTGGAGGCTGAAGGAAAAGTCCTTAAAAAAACAGCCCCAAGCTGGACTCAATTTCATCTGGTCTCGGCTGTTGTTAGAGCAATATAACATGTCCCCAGTAAGCAAAGACATGTGCAGGAGCATGTGCAAACCCTGCCAGGCTGCAAGCCACCAGGCAAAAGTCCATGCTTTACATTGAGCCAAAGTAATGGAAAGTATAAGAGACAGCATGGTTTCATGTGACCGTGACTGTGGCATTTGGATTCAAATCAATGCAAGGTTCAGAGGGCGCCAAGCAGTACGAAATGAAACTAATCTCAGAGATTGAAAAAGATGTTTTATATAACTTCATATAAATGCAGAGGAGAAAGGAAGGACAGAAAGCTGTGGAGCTTCACAGATAGTACCTCAGTCCATATAATAACATCCATTCCTAATACTTTACATTTATAAAGGAGTTATAAGGGGACCAAGACAAAACCAGTCATATCTCTCAAACCCCCGGAGAAAGAGCACTAACTGAAATCATCTAGCCTAAAGCAGTCCCTTAGATAAAGTCAGATGAAACTGAAGGGGCTTAGCCAGCAGTCAACATGCACTGGAGAATGTGGGATCAGTCAGGGCAAAGGCTACGGATAAACCTTCCAATGTTATACTGATGACAGAGCATGAGGTTTAATGACAACAAGGTTATGAAAGACTTAATCAGGTTGCTCTCATTTGAATAACTAACTCTAAATCCCAAATGACTAGGGTCCACCTGATGCTGATGAGGAAGAGATTACGTAAGTGAGATAGAAAAGCATGTGCTGCAGGCTGAACAGTGAGGGCTGAAAGGCAGAGCTGTAGCATGATGCTAAGCAGGAGGTCAAGGAGAAGTGGAAATCATAGTTTCCTTTTGGATTCCCTTTATGTCAACTTCTACTCCATAAATTACAGCTAGAGAGAATGAGTCTCCCTTAGAGGAAACAGTTGAAGCCACAGAAAACCAAATCAGGCTTTCTGCCTTCTTGATGAAAATTAGAAGATCCAAGGAAGTCTAAGCTGATAGCATTGATGATAGAAAAAGAAATGACAGAAATTACTCTGCTCCTGTTCCTATCAGCAATAAGTGTGCCTAAGGCTCTACTCTCAGCAGAGGATGCTTGCCCTCTGCCAGAGCACTTCTTCAGTGCATTGCCCACCTGGACCCCTCTGTGGGTGTCTTGGGATAAGCAATGTGGCAACGCAGGAGGGCAACGCCTGAGGGCAGCTGCAATTGCACTGGTCTTCACACTCTCTGTGTGCTTTGAAACCATGACTGAAGGTAACAAATAAAACTCCTGGTGTTTCAGTAACAGGCATTTAGTGATCGTGCCTGAAAGAAAACTGTGTTCAGCTTTAAGGTATGTTGTCAGCCTGGGCATCACTTGTGCTGCTACATTGTCACCTTGAAATCCTGCCTGGTGATGTGGTGATGCGGCTCCTAAAGAGATCTCTGCAGACTGCAGGAGCCTAATGGTTTCCAGAGGTGGCCTGTTGGGAATTAATTGCACTCAACCGGACATCTCTGTCTTGGCTGTCTGGACCTTCACACCCTGTCAGGCACTCACTTCACAGAGCAAGAACAGACCTGCCCTATAGCCCCTGCTGGGAGAGGGCTGGTGAGACAGAAAACCTGCTGTTCCTGAGACAGTGCAATCATGGAAGAAGGACTTTATTACCCAGGGCCATCATGTGTTGCTTTAACATTACAATATGTTTGCTGCATTGCTGTGCTAAATGAAAATGTATGGCAGCCCTGTGTCAGAGCCTCTTGCTGTCTGTGTTTTCCTACCTTCCAGGGAGCGTTATAATCTTGGGAGTATGCCTGAGGAGCAAGGCTGTTCTAGGTCAGTGGTTCCAATCCTGCCTGCTGGTCTCTTGAGCCAGTAGCACCATGTTGTTGGTGTCTGTCCATAATGGAGTATCAAGAGAGCTGTGTTTCGTTTTCCTCTCACCTATAACAGTCTCTGTATATTCCCTGACAGCATCAAGTGGCAGCAATAATAAGAGTCACCTTAGGAGAAAAATGTGCTTCTCACTACTTTCAAAAGGGGATTTCATGGAAAAAGAGCAAAACTGCTTGAAGTCCCTTTCTTTGTAAAACACTTGAGTGAGGGAGGTATGTAAGTGATGTGTCTATTGGTATATTTCTGACCGTTCAGACCAGTAAGCCCCAGGGATGAGCCCGTGATTCTGAACATGTCACTGGCAAAGTATTTTATTTTAATGAGAACTGAGACATTTTATTGCCATTTTCTTCTCATTCCTCTTTTTTTCCACCTACCCTCCCCAGGCACCACCTCCCTTAAGCACTTTCAGCCACATTTGACACCAAGGCTGAGATCTCTGGGAAGTTTCCCTGCAGTGTCCCTGCAGGCTGTCACTGCCCTCTGGGAGAAGGGCTGCAATGTGCAAAATATCCTTTATTACACACCAGATTGTTCACAAAGGATCGAAACTGCATGAATTCCCCTACAGCAGGACGGACACTCATAGAGCTCAGCCCACATTATGGAACTGAACTCTGAAAAGCAGAAATTCCCTGAAGCAATGTATGGTGACTCTTCTTGGGCCATACCAGGTGTAGAGGCCACGTATCCAGGACACTGAACATCTCCTTCCCCAGTCAGCATGTTAGTCTGGTGTGTGACAACATGCCTTGACCCACACAAAGATGGTGTGGATAAAACGCATTCCTGGTTTTGCCCCTGGCTGAATGTGGGATGTTGGGTACTTCACATCCCTGGGCTTGTGCTAACATTTAAGTGCCCTTTGCATACCTTAGCTCCTTGGCTGGTATCCACCTTCTTTGACTGTACATGTTTGGTAGCTGGACATCTACCCTAAGTTAGTCCATAAGTGTCTTTCTACAGGCAAATGAAAGGCATAGCCACCTCCGCTGGAATCTTATGGATGATGGGTGAGGACATGATGAATCAGCTTTCTGGAGGTGCCAGTATTCTGCACTGACTGTGGAAAAAGCTGAGGTCAGTAGGTTGGACTCTGTTCTGCACACCTAAGTTTCAGTCAAATGACACCCATGTTTGGAACACTGGGTCTGCCTCTCCTCACACATTTGGACACCATCCATACATTTGGACAATGAGAACTCGGTCTCAGTGGGGAGCCAGCAGACATCAACAATGGATGCAATTATGGGGAATAAACATGGGAATATATGCTCTGAAAAAGAAAGCTTTCCTTACAACACTGCTGTGAAAAATAGCAGAACAGAAAGGAACTAATTCTGTGTCTCTTAATTGCTTTCCATAAATCATCTCTTGGCAGCAAGCTTGACCAGTCCACCAAAGGGCCAATTAAAGCAAAGGCAGGCTGAGGGCTGTTTGTACTCAGGGCTGTGTTTTGTATTACAGGAATTGCAATTTTTTCCAGGAGGGTGGCATCTCTTGCCTTTCAAAGCAGAGAGGAATATCTGTGCCTGTCTGGCTCTGAGCCTTGCCGTTATTCTTTCAGAGCATCCACAGCACATTGACTGGTGTCCTCTCTGGCACAGTGTTTTACTATCCAATGCGAGATGGGATGTTGTACATGAAAGTTGTGTGGCAGAAGCAGCACAGCAACAGATGAACAAGGCCACAAAACCTGGAAACTTGAGGCTGTTTCCTCTTGTCCTATTGCTTGTTACTCGGGAGCAGAGACCGACACTGAGGTGTCTACAGGCTCCTTTCAGGTAGCTGTAGAGAGCAACAAGGTCTCCCCTCAGCCTCCTTTTCTCCAGGCTAAACAACCCCAAATGTCTCAGTCACTTCTCATAAGACTTGTGCTCTAGACTCCACCAGCTTGCTACACTTCTCTGGACACACTCTAGAATCTTGATGCCTGTCTTTCAGTGAGGGGCCCAAAACTGAACATCCTGGTCTGAGCCCTCCACACCACCTACCAACACCCCAAACCTGGGGTCAGCCCTCCTGCACACACCAAGTCCTTGCCCCACAGCTGGACTCCCTCTGGTGGAGCAGCCGTGGCCATGGCCACCTCTGGGCGCTCCGGCCGTCCTGACAGGGGCATGACTTACCCACCAATAGGGCCATGCTACCAGCCATACTGGGCTTCTCCCCCATCTGTGGGAAGCAGTGGTCACACCCTGGCATGTGGCTCTGGTCTATCTCCAGGGGCTTGCCACCACTGCATGATGGAGAGTTCTGGCTGGCTGCCTGGCAACTCAAAGTCATCCCCACCCCAGCAGCAACCTCTCACCCATCCTGTGCCCATGGGGATGTCCTGCACACACCCTTCCCACCAGGGAAGCAGGGCGGCTCTGCCGTGGGGGAGGAGGACAGGACACCAGCTCCTGCTGCTGGCGTGGCCAGGGCTGGCCACTTTCTTCTTTCCTTCCCTGTTTGCTTTCAGGGTGTTCATCTCTGCTGCCAGGAGGTCAGTCTCACCCTGCAGTTCAAGGAGGCTGGAGGACTCCACCGGCTTCTCCACAGCATACTCCTTTCCTTCCCCTTTTCCTTCACAAGGCTCTAGGGGTATTTTTGCTCCCTATTCTTTTTCCTCCTGTTCCCCCCCGCCCACACACCCTCCCCCACACCCCCAGCTTCTGCCCCCCACAACCTGCTAAACCTCATCCCCCTGGAACTTCTGGGATTTCTCTCAGGGAGGGAGCCATGCCGTACCTGTACCAGAACTTGAAGCCAAGGCTGCCCACAATGCCCGGGGCTGCACGTCCCACCATCAGCTCGGGGAAGACCTACAAGGATCTGAAGCAGGACTGCCTGAGCAGAGGGGTCCTCTTTGAGGACCCTGACTTTCCCGCCTGCAACTCCTCCCTCTTCTTCAGTGAAATGCCACCTGTTCCCTTCATCTGGAAGAGGCCTGGGGTGAGTATGCCATTGTGCAGAGGAGGACAAGCCTTTCTTTCCTTTCATCCTGGCAAAAGTCAGACATTGCTGTGCTTTGGGATCGCACCAAATGCATGGCATGTTCAGGGAGATGTGGAGGCAAACTCCCACCTCAGGGGCAGCAGCACGGGATGGGGATGTTGTCCACAAAGTGCTCAAGCTGTGGGAGAAAGGGCTTGGAAGGCTTCACCCCATGTTTTAGGTGTCCCCTGTTGCATAGCCACACTTCATGCATGTATGTTTATGTACATGCATAAACAGCTTGTAATCAGCCTTCTCTCACATCATTGCCAAACAATAGCAATGTGAAGATGAAAATAAGAGGATATGCAAGGAATTAAGGGTAAAATACATTATGATGATCTAACTATGTGAAAATCATATCATTAATGTAGGAAATTCATAATTAAGTTTAAACTGAAAAAATTCAGATGCTTTAACTTTTAGAGTTTGAGACTTTTATACTTTACATACGCACATGCATCATAAAACACTGAGAGATTAAATATACATACCACGGTTGCTAAGCCATTCAACAGTAGCCAAGAGCTTGATGAGTATCTCTTAATGCATCTTGCATAACAATCATTAATAACACAGCGAGAGCCTGAAGCTTCACTAGTCACATGCTCTTAAATCACAAACCAAACATCACTCCAGGTTTCTTCTCCCCCACTTAACTGTAACTAATAGCCACGGAAAATTTGTGGCTACATTTCATTTCTTTGCTAATGACTGATGTTTATTTTCTTTTTCTTTCGAGTCTGAAAGCTTCTCCCTTAGTAAAAACCTTTCCTTTGGCGACACTAATACCAAGGGAGAAAGAGAACAAAATAAGCTTAAAGAAGGGTTTAACTTTTGGCTTAAACTTAATCCACAATGATAGGTAGTCAGATAACTTAGCATCTGGTAGTTAACATAATGCTGCTACAGAGTAGAATTAAAGCTATTACTCCTGGATAGGTTTCAGCTGTGAAAGAATAGGGGTTCCCTACACGCTAAGTGCAGTCCCTGCAGACACTGCTTCTTGCCTTGTCTACCTGTGCCCCAAAAGCCAGGTGGACTGGAGGGCTGCCCCCCAGCACAGAAAACAGGGCTGTGGAGCTGAGATGCTTTTGGTGTGGTGACTCTGGAATGGTGTGGGACGTAAAACATACAAGTCCCCACAACACTAAACCAGAAAGAATGGTTTTCCTTTGGACAGCCATTACATGGTAGTTTGTGGTTTTTTGTTTCTGTTTGTTGTTTTTTTTTTTTTCATTTGGGACTTCACAGGAGTTAAGCTTTGCTCTAAAATGTGACCAGCAGCAGCTGAGAGCTTGTATGTCCTTGTGTGTGGTACCCAGGGACAGCAGGGGTAGTCTGTCTGTTGAAATTGTCACTCTCTTCGTCAGGATCTTTGTACACTGAACTGGAAACATTTCCAGGATGAGTAAGTTACCTGAAACAGGGCCTGGCTTTACGCTCCAATTCCCAAATTCCCACCATGCAAAAAGGTGAACATTTGTGAGCAACACAAAGAGAAATAAAGCTCAGGGGAGGCTGAGAGGATGTGTAAGGACAAGGGTTTAGTTCTACTCTTCTCTGATTCCTCAGCATTTGAGCTAAACCAGTTTCATCTCTATTATCCCTCAGGAACAACAGCAAAATCGAGGCACGGTAACACCATTTCAAGTTAACATGTTTTACTTTGCAAGTGGAATATAGGCCTGGAGCGAGGTTAGATGCCATGGCTCAGCTAGTGAAGCTGTAGTGCTGGAGAGGGTAAGCAGAAGAGCACAGCCTCTCTGTAGGGTATCTGTGTTCAAACTGCTTTTCACGGTGACTGGTCTTACTGCCTCTCCTACCAGGATTTTACAGTAGCTTGAACCAAGTGTAGCACAATACATGCAGGAGATTGCAGGGTTGAATAATGTTAGTCTTCAAATACATGCCCTGATAAAGCTTAATCTTTAGCAATGAGAGTAGAGAAGAGTATCTCATTATTTTGACACACATATGGCTGCATGTGTACTTGTTTGTATGCAGTGTGAACACAACTCTCAGATAAACCCTAATCTATAAATCTCCCACTACAATGTGTGCTACATGGATCTGCACCAGCTGAATATCTCATTTTCTATATAAATCTTCAGTGCTCTAAAATTCAGAAAAATATTTCACAATTTTGTGTAGAAATTCCCTTTTATTATACATTAAACCTTTGAAACTACACCTTATCACAACTTTTGGATAATCTGAATAATAGATGATCCTTTTCTCTTTGCATTTTTCCTTTCCTTCCCTTTCCTTCCCTTTCCTCCCCTCCCCTTTTTCCTTCTTAATTTATATCTAAACAAATTCCTGCAATAAATTCAACAGCTCAGTGTCTAGGAAAGTTAGACATACAGGTTGAAGAATGAGAAGAAAACACAACCCAATAAAGGAAAAACGAATGTGCTGCATCAATGCCAAATGAACCTATGGCCTACAGGAGGAAATAAGAAGGAAACTCTGATTTCAGCCACTGGCAACCAGTATGACAGATATTATCTGTTGGAATCAGGTAGACAAATATAATCACAGAATTCCCTAAACCGCTCCACCCTCAGTCTTTCTTAGGTCTCATGTACCTACCCCTGCTACAAATGTAAGGCAGAGGCAAAAGGGATGCAATTTGTTTTCCTTTGAGTCTAAAGAAACACAGGTTTGATGTAGCATCAGGAGGATTCTGGGTCACCTCGTCTCATCTCTCTGAGGGCTGCATGTCCCTACTTCTAAGCAATATCCCTGTGCAGGTGAATCCTTGAATTACTGTATGCTGTGTGTGAATGAAAGATCCACCTCTGGATTTTGTCCTTTAATATGCTCCGAAAGCCTTGATACACATTATTACACCATCCAGCCTGAAAATCCCTTTAAAATGAATATTGTTTTTGCAACATCCACTCAAAAACTGTAGTGTGGTTTTCTTTTGTGTAGCAGAGTCAAAACCGTTTTGATTCCTTCTTACTGATTTTTTTTATTATTATTATTGGGGGTTTTATTTGCTTTAGGTATAGGAGATTGAAAATATTTTTCCATATGTCAGTTGTAGAGCTGTGTAATAAGCAATGAGCCATGAATCTAATGTTCAGACCCATGTCAGTGGAAGGACAAAAGGAGTTTCTTGGTAACAGCTAAATACAGTTCTTGCCATGAGAATTATGCTCCCCAGGAGCAACAGTGCTAAAACAAGGCATGTTATTAAAATTGAGCTACCTTATCAGCTGTTGTTCTATTAAAGTGTAAAGGCAATGAGCTGTATTTTCTATTGCTTATGTCCAGTCCCCACAAGACTGAGTGTATTTAACAAGCAGGTGGGCCAGCTAAGGAGGGGCTGCTGTTTTATTTCCCTTTGCTCCACACACTGGGGACATCATGCTGCAGTACCTCCTCCCCAAGGCACCCGTGGCTGAGCCACATCCTGGCTGTCACCCCCTCCCTGGCAAAGACAAATAAAAAATATGTAAACCAGCTTCCTTCTGAATATCCCTTCTGCAGAGTGAGCTTCACAGGAGTAGTGCTGCTTCACTGGGGACCACATCCTGGCTCCGGTGGTGGCCAGCAGCAGATGCTTCAGCAATAAATGCAGAAAGCTGAATAGAACTACCAATACTGTGCCCTGACGGCCTCACAAAATGCAGTGCTATGAACCAAAGCAACTTGGTTTCCTTCTAGGCAAATACAGATGTTAAATGATTGAATGTGTTCTTCTATTCCTGGCCACTCTGCCCTGCCCTTAACTTTTTTTCTTTTTGGAAGCTTCTGCTGCTTAGGCAGAAAGTTCTACTTCATGCCACAGGGTCTGCAATAACATATCAGGGCAAACTCATTAACTACAAGCATATTCTCTATTAATATATCAGATACCTTCCTCTTCCCTTTTCTGTTCAGTTTAATTATTTAAATTCAATTTACAGTTCATGGGAAAGGGGAGAAAAAAGGGGAATTCCTGCAACATTTATTGGTTTACCATGGTAATTTTTCTATCCAGCTGTGGTACTAGTAATTGAATTAAAGTAATCAAATGAATGCTGGAGATTTTCACCATGACCACTGGTCCCTTGGAGCACTGAGCACATAGGGTGGGTAGTGTGACCTCCTCCTAAAAGCTAACTCAGTAAAACAAACAAGGCTGGAATCTACCTTTGCTGTTTGCTCATTTGAGGAGGAAATGGTCTCATGATTGTCAAACACTGTATGTACCAGATATTACCTCTAGATAGGTAAACAGCTTAATAGCACATTTAAAGGTAAATTGCCAATTTGAGGTATTATAGTCATTGTGGAAAACAAACTCAAAAAAACCCCCTCCTGTAGCCAGGGTTGTACCTAACATTGAGATTCTGGGCCAGGATATGCTACGATATTCTAACAATTGCTGCAGAAGAATAAAGGATGACAGCCTTTAATTGTCAGTCAAGTAATTATGAAAAAAAATGAGAACAGTTGATGCTTTAACTGCTCTACATTATAATTAGTTAGCAGAGATTTCCTATCTAGTTTTTTTGTGGTGGCTACACTGCTCCAGGATAATACAGCTGATGTAGCACACATTGTGCTGCATGTCTGGCCTCAGCGTGGAGGTAATATTTTCCTGGCATGTTCTAAGTCATTTCTGTGTCTCTCTCCATTCTCTCAGGACATTGTCAAAGACCCCAAGTTTATCCTTGGAGGAGCCACAAGAACTGACATTTGCCAAGGGGATCTTGGTGAGTGATTCCCCCTGTGTGAATGCATTCATGCCTACACCTCATGAGGAGCAGCAAGAACACCTTCATACACGAGGGGATGTTGCTCCTCCTGCAGCACTGGCAGGAGCAGTGAAGCTGGAGATACTGCCTCCATCCTGCACACAGACACTTCTGTGGGCTAAGGACCATCCTGATACAGTGGGATTCAAAATCAGGGTAGGATCCCCACATGAGGGTACTGTGAGCCCAAGGGAGCCTGTTGTTCACCAGCATGATTGAACTGCAGCACAGTCTCTGTCTGACTGGGCAGGAACATGCTTCCTGGGGACACATAGGCTGTCTGGGGATTTCAGGAGGGGTGGCAGCTAATTGCCATAACACCTCCTCTGGCCCCTACACCATCTTCTTCTCCTCCTGAAGGGAAGAAAATTAGTGTTTTTTCCCCCTTCCTGATTCACAGGTGACTGCTGGCTCTTAGCAGCCATAGCTTCTCTTACACTGAATGAAAAAACACTAGCAAGAGTGGTGCCTCTGGATCAGAATTTTGGGCCAGATTATGCTGGAATATTCCACTTCCAGGTAAGATGAACATCTGGCAGAGCATGAACACATTTCTGAGTAGCTGGTCATGACATGTCACGGTGTATTTTGCCATGGGCTTGCTGGTTATTGCAGAGGAGACATTGATAAAACGAGGATTGCTGTGCTTACACTGTTCATGTTTTAAGAAGAAATCTAGAGGGCTATGTCAGCCTCCCACAGGCACACACATAGCCACTTCTGCTCTGTGAAGAGATATATTTCTTTAGAAATCATTTCACATTTTCCTGGCCAGACAGACCCCTACTTAGGACATAAGGTTTAAAGGAGTTGGTCTGGGATCTGTATTATGTGTGTATCTTAAAGGTGTCTTGGATCATGTGGTGACCACTTGGTTAGATACATGAGCGATGCTATCCAGACAAGGAGCTACAGTATAGCTCTGCACTTTTAGTCTTTGGTTTTTTTCTTAAGATAGATTACCTTTCCTTCAGAGCAGTCTATTGTGGTATAGCAGGAATGAACAATATACCTATGACTTCTAATCAAGCCTGAGATTGCTACTAACTTACAGTTAGAAGTACAATTAGGACAACAGAGTCCTGCACTCAGGAAATGACATGCTGTCAGCAAACTCTCGCCATATCCTTTCTAAATAGTTTTGGCAGCACAACGAGTGGATGGATGTTGTGATTGATGACCGATTACCCACCTTCAAAGACCGTTTGGTTTTCCTGCACTCAGCTGAACACAATGAATTTTGGAGTGCCTTACTAGAGAAAGCCTATGCCAAGTAAGTCACTACCCATATATGATTCACTATTTGTGCATACATTATTCACAGTTTATACATACATTATTCACAATTTGTACATACATTATTCACAACTCAAGTAAACAGCTTCTATCCAGTGTTTTTTGGTGGTAGTGGTGGGGTTTTTTTTGCATTTGCTGCTGCCCTGATCTAAAAATGTCATGTCTATCTCTTGTGAGCTAGTCCAGCTTCTAGCACATCATTAGATATAGCCCTAGCTGATACCAAAGCCTGAATTCTCCCATTTGTCTCTCTGCTGAGACCACAATTGATGGTTCTGGCTAACTCTGAATTTTTAAATGATTTGGCACATAACAAGCCACTGACACACAGGGATATTCAGTCCTTGCCAACCTGACAACTGGCATTAAAGAAAGAAAAGCTGCAGGCTTTAAATATGTGGAGAAATGAATGACTTAAAAATGCAATTAAGAAGGAAAGCAGAATGATCCCAATACTCCTCCCATATAACCTGGGTACATTCTGGAGTACTTCTTTTGGATTAAGTGCAATTGCTGCAATTTTACACCCATGTGAGAAAGCTCTCAAACATGGGTATCTAACTTCAAAGTTTTGAAAGCATGTCTCACAGTCAGCATGTGTTTTCCAGGCTGAACGGCAGCTACGAGGCTTTGAAAGGAGGCAGTACAATAGAAGCCATGGAGGATTTCACTGGGGGTGTAGGAGAAATGTATGAGGTTAAAAAAGCTCCTGACAATTTCTATGAAATCCTAGAGAAAGCTCTGAAAAGATGCTCAATGGTGGGCTGCTCAATTGATGTAAGTAAGAAATGGTCTGAATTTCTCACTTTAGTTTTGTGGTTTCTGTATTAAGAAAGCTACTTTTAAAAGACTGATTAAATTAATGCATTGACTCTGCAAATGATAGTTGTGAACTGATAGATATGTAATATTAATGTAGTCCTTAGTACAGTTGTTTAAAAGAAAAGAAAAAGATTCATCACTTTTCAACAGGGGATGGCCACTGTATTTAAGGGAATTATGATGTGAGTGTGAGCACTTGGTGAAAGTGAACTTTATTTCCTGACTTCTTGGTCACTTGACACTAAAATTTGCCATAGCTTTTTGAGGACTTACTGGTTCTAGAGACTACAAAATTGGGGTTCTTTTTCAGCCCTGAGTTCTGTAACAACATTTGCAGGGGCTTGGGGGACTCAAGGCAATTTTCAGGGTCAGTGTATTTGTTTGTAAAGAGGGACTGGGGTTTAGAATATGCCAGGTTTATCCCTCCAGAGACTGAAACCTCCAGCTTTCCCAAAGAAATGGTTGCCAGTGGGTAGCACCTGCAGAAGTTACTTACACAGCTCTGCCAGTGTGTCCCACGCAGGGTAAAAGGAGTCACCCGTGTGTCCTTGACTTTTTGGTGAGAAGTGTCTGAGCTGCTCAGCAGCAAGAGTGACAGTCCCTTTCTGTTCCTTGCTCACTGTGCTCAGAGGGAAAGTAGGTTTGAAATAAATGTATGCGAGGTTTCTCCATCAGAATGAGCAGCTGGAGAAAATGGTTTCAGAGCAGATTAAAAATCCTACCAAGCACAAAACGTTCCATTTCCTTTTCAGGCAGTTATAACAAAGGCAAAAAGAAGTTCCCAGACTGGGGTAGAAGGAACGAGGCTTTCATGCACCCTCTGCCCAAGACCCTCATCATTGAACATTTGGCCAGGCTGAGGAAAACCTGTTGTCTCAAACCCATTGCCTGTCTGACTGAAAGCAAGGCTTTGCCACAAACTCCCTCTTTTACTCAAGACTGTGCCTTCAACTTTGGGGTTCAGATTTTTCTGATCTAAGTTTCCCTTTCTCTCCTAATAAAGTTTTGCTGCTTGTAAAGACTAATTAAGTATTCATTGAACTAGACAGAGTGGGATACTCAGCTGGTTGATGGGGCCCTTCACTGCCATCACTCTTCCATCAATGTCTTTTTACACGAAATGAGACCATATTAACATCTGATCTCAGTCTGAGAGCATCTTTTCCAATTCCTTGAACTGAGACAAACTACATTTGAATGGGAGTTTAGATTGAGATCCCAGAAATGTAAATGAAGTTAATTCAAAATCACAGAGGCGCAGAAGTTACTTCAGCCTCGAATCACCTTATTTTCCCTCTGAGTGAACACTTATAAAACTTCCTTTCCTCAATGGGCACTATTACAGCATCCCTGTTGCATCAAGCAGAAAGATAAGTTCCCTGCTCATAGTACTTGTTAGCCACTGACCTCCCACCTGATACTTGGAAGGGACCAGGTGGCACCACTCGCGGTCTCACTCTGAAGACAGAGAGAGAGATTCACTCTTTTTTCCCATATTTCAGACCAGCAGCGCTGCCGAGTCAGAAGCCAAGACCCCCTTTGGCCTTATAAAGGGCCATGCTTACTCTGTGACTGGCATTGATGAGGTATGTTCAGCAGCATGGAGCAAGGAGGGACCTGGGAAAAAGACAAGTGAGTGTCCCCAGACCTCAGGTGATTCGGGGAGTTACCCTGGGAAAGTTATCCAAATTCCCATCCATCTTTCCCTCCCACACCTCCTGTAGCAGTCTGTGCCTTTTGCCCGGCTGTTACAGCAGCTTGCTCAACCTTTACGTGCTGGGGAGTTGCTTCCTAGCTACTGACACTTGGTATTTTCTCTATTTCTTTCCTCCCTAGGTGAGCTATCGGGGCCTGCAAGTGCAGCTTGTACGGATCAGGAACCCCTGGGGACAGGTGGAGTGGAATGGCCCGTGGAGTGACAAGTGTGTGAGCTACCCCGTACACCTTCATCTTGCAAAGGCCAAATCCCAGCTGCTGCTCCACAGCCAGCTTTCTACAGCCCCAACTACTCCACAGAAAAGTTAAATCAAGAGTTTACACATGTTTAACAGTATTACTGCCACATTACATATCACCCTCAGTATTTTCGAAACTGCTCGGTCAAGGGGACACTGTCAAGGCTGTTTAGCCCCCCCAAAATCTAGCATTAGGAAAAATCATACATTAATAGAAATGGGTGAAGTTAATTTTAAGGTGCTCCTGACTGGAAAAATTATAGATTTGGAGTGATTTTTTAGTTTATTTTTTCTCCAAGCCTGCTGTTGTACTTGGAATACAACATCCGTACTTTGTCCCACCACAGGTAAGCTGAAAATGGATATTGAAGAGCCCTCTCTAAGTACCTGCCAAAGTTGAGAAAGGACACAAAGCCACAGCAGGATTGGTCTGAAAACCAATCTGTTTTTACTACCAAAGGAAACAGCAGTGCAAAAGAAAAAAAAACACACACATATATATATATATATGTAGTAAAAAACAACACTAGATTCCCCCCCAAAATACACTTTTAAATATATTTTAGCACATATGCATGGCTTCATGTTTGTTTTATTCTACCAAGTGTTTTTTTTATGACACAGATGTAGAGAAGAGGAGTCATAACCTGGCCTATCTTTTAAAATTACAGAGACATAGTCTCCTGTAGTACTATTTTGAATGCCCCTGTCCTTAACATGACTCAGAAATAAATTAAGTACTAACACAAGAGCTCCAATCATTTGTTATCTTGAAAAAGAAAAATGTGGATGATTAGTGTGTATAATGTGTGATTAAATCTCTAAAAAATTGTAAGGTTAGGATCAGGACAGGCGTCTGGCAATTCAGGCTGTTTCCTAAAAAGACTGCCTCTGCAGACCAGAACTTGAATTCTGCACTTAGGAGGTTTTCTAGAACTCAAGATGCAGAGAGGCTCACAGACAATACAGGAAACTGTATTAATATTTTGCAGTGGTTACTGGAATTAAAATCCTTAACTAAAGGTGCCTGCTAATCCCTGTTTATCGTGTCAGATTGGAAATGTAGTAGGGCATTTCCAGTTTTTCCAAAATGAGGGTTTTATTTGGTTTTGACCTAGTACAGGGAGAACTGTTGAGGTGAATGAAAAGGAGAAAAACGTTTTTCCTGGAACCCCAGTAACTTCAGCAAATCTGTCTGTACAGGAGAAGGAGCCCATCTGGTTCTGGCTGGCTCAATTTTAAAGAAACACCTGGCCTTAAATTACTGGCAAACCTAAAAGAAGAGATGGTGCTACAGATGGATAACAGATTTTAGGAGGGATGTGACTTACCTAAATATTCAGGTTTACCAATAGCTCTATTATACCCAGCCCCGACACCTGACAGCAATCCCAACTGCAAGTACAGGGAATGTCTCATGCAGGACTGTCCTGGAGAAGGTTTGGGACCTTTGGCACTCTCCTGCTTCCAGATACATTAGTTGGGTCCCTGTCACCATGTGAAGTGCAGCAGGGTTCAGGAAACCTCTTAAAGGCATCTGTATTGGTGTGTTCTTCTTTGGAAGAAGAATAACAGCCTGCTGCTGTGCCCAACTGATCATTCTGAGCCAGGGAAAATAAATTGCCACATATTTAGAGTAAAGCTTGGGTTTGTTTCCTTGCAGCTCTCCAGAGTGGCGTGCTGTCAGTCTGTCGGAGCAAAAACGCCTATCTCAGGCAGCACTGGATGATGGTGAATTCTGGTAAGGCACAAGATTTGAAAGTGTGTGGCTCGGCTCAAAAATCCAGGTACAAGTAGCCAAAATGACTGATAAAGGAAAAGTCTCTGAGTGAGGAAGTGCCCAGTTCCTTCCTCGGAAAGCGCTGGTAGAATGAATGTTCATTTGATTTTCTGTGTGTTTCATGTGTGCACATCTATTTAAATAACAAAACCTTTTTGAAAGTCAGCTTAATTAATAGCATTAGCATATTTCAGATTCTGAATATATGCCATGAACGTAACACCCTTTAAAACCTTACCGTGAAGAAAAGCAGGCTCTGCAGAAGGGAGCATTTTATTGCACTGCATCACCCATGAAATGCCTTCAAGGCTGACACTCGGCATACACTGGAAGGGAGTCCTGAAAAGCAATAGTTACAGAAAGTGAAAGAACACCGAGATATGTGTGAAATGATGGAAAGGTTTAAGAAAAGATGAAATGAAATAGACAAAAAAGTGGTGAATATTGCTTTAGAAGTGTGAAGAGTTCTTCATGTCAAATTCACAGTCTCAGACAGAGCAGATGGCTGACTTGCACACAATCGCTCCCTTTATATCAACCATCCTGTGCACTACTGACAGTGTGTCTGATCACATTTTCTGGGCCCAGATGTTCATCTCTTTTATGCAGAGGTTTATCTAGAAAGGTACACTCTGGGGCTATTTCAAATGTTTCCTGCAAGCTAAACCAAAGTACACCTTTAGGCTTGAAAAGTGTTTTGGAATAGACAATGCAGGATGTTAAGTCAAATAAAATGGTTTATCCCAAACTTTAATAGCTCTGGAGGGAAGTATGTCCAGTGACTGACCCATTACTTAAGTATTTTTACATAGGATATTTTACACAGGATATTTTTACATAGGATATTTTACATAAGGATATTTACATAGGGTAGTTATTTTGCTACTGACTTTGCAAATTCGGTAGGGCATCTGTTTTTTTCCAAAAAGCTTTTGTGTTTTTGGGGTGCTTTTGACTGTTTTTGACCTGTCTACATATGGAGCTAATGGTGTGAATGAAAAGGAAGCACAGAGATTACCTGGAACCCAAATAACTCCAGCAATCTCTCAGTATAGGGCATGACTTAAAACCTGTATAACAGAGGTACAAATGCACAAGTACACATCAAACAAGCAATGAAATTAATGAAAAAGTTGTCTGTTCAACAGAACAAAGACGACAGTTAAGTAAATCCTTAGAAAGCCAGTAAAAACTGCTGAGGTTTAGCATTCCCAGAGAAACATTGGCTTTTCTCATCCAGACTCTCAGCCACTGAGAGCTGAAACAAAACCCATTGGAACTGAAATTTTCACTGAAGGGGTTAAGTGGACAAAATCATATGCAGAAGATAAGAAATACTTCCAAAACCAGTCAGGCAGGTTTGATACCAGCTAAACACTCCACCCAGTCCATCAAACTTATTTTTCCTAATGCCTTTTGAGTTGTGTGTATTTCTCTAAGAAGCATTTTCCTTTTTGCCCCCTTTAAGGCACACCTTGATGGTTTCCCCGTCAGGCTTCAAGTACAGATTTTGCATAAGCAATGGATATGGTGTATCCCTAAAAACATTAAAATGGCCAGATGAGAAAGGAGATGAGCGTAAACGCTTCTCTCAAGCTTTCACTTTACTCCTACTGTGGTCCTTGCTGATGCAGCTTAGCTGAGGAGGTGAAAACTGAGCTATATTGAGCAGCTGAGGACTTTCAGCTAGTCTGTTCACCACTTCTGGTGGTGATTTGACTTGCCTCCCTGGAAAGCTGGGGTATTCTTTATGACCTAGTTTGAAACCCGCTGCTAGAAATAGTGTGTAGCAAAGTAATTAGTTCCTCGGGAATTCAAAACACATTCTCCATGACACACATTATCTTTGGACTTAGCAAATACAAGGTCCAAGAGGGCTCTTCTCGTTGACCACAACCAGTTTATACTGAAGTAAACTAAATAGGAAGTTTTACAGACAGTGAGGTCTTTGTACATCATGACAGCACCTGTGGTGCTGTCATGCAGCTGGCATTGGACACACAGCAGATTTGTAGGCAGACATGGCTCCTGCACAGATGCCTACCATCCTTTGGTTGGCTGTCCAGCAATATAGATGCAGACATTAAGGCCAGCATAATGTTGATAAAATACCTCTTTCCACAGCAGGTTTGGTGCCGGTGTTACTTCTTTTCATCATATACTCAGCTGTAATTGAACAAAATTTACAGAGTTACAGTGTAAAAAGAAAGGTGTAAGAGCTGTCAGAATCAGACCCAGACAACAGAGTTGACTGTGTTTTATACCACAGTGAGTGGTTTCTTGCCTGGTGTACACTGGTGTATCTCCATAGTCACTGAGACGATTAAGATCCGTGCAAGCTGGTGATCTGGCCCTGGGATACTGGGCAGTAAGTACTTCTGCTGAGCATCCTTTACTGAAGTGAATGACCGCTTGTTCCTTCCCGTATCTTTTGCTCAGGATGAAATTTGAAGACTTCAAAGTGCATTTTGATAAGGTTGAGATCTGTAACCTGACTCCAGACGCCCTGGAAGACAGCACGACCCACAAGTGGGAGGTGACCATCCACCAGGGAAGCTGGGTCCGGGGATCCACTGCAGGAGGATGCAGAAATTTTCTAGGTAAATAAATAGTGCTTTGAAAATCAGAAGCAGGCACTGAAGTCCTTACCCACCCTCAGCCACCTCTTCTGTAACCCCATAGCCAGAATTGTGGGTGCAAACTGAGTCTCAACTAGCAGGAACCAGCCAGAGACAAATGTTCATATAGTCCCACTTGAGAACTTGTGGTAAAGGCACTGTTTTCTTTGCTCTCAAGTTTGTTGGATCTGATTTGCCTCTCATTTACATTTGCATGAGCAGGACTAGCTCCAAATAAGTCAGTTAAACTGCAGCAGTCAGTGTAAAATGAGACAAAAATCCAGCTCAGCCAGCATGCTTATGTGGCTCTGAACCAGCATCATGGATCTGAACTGTGTTACTCCACACTGGCACCAACACTATGGGGTCATTGTAGCTATATACTTTTAAGAAAATCCCATCTGACAACTTCATTTAAATCACAGTAACTTAATAAAATATCATGCCTAAAATCCTTTCTACACCTAGTTCCATGGAGGACTTTGGGATATGGTTTATTTTCTGCAGAGCTTAGTGGAAAGACACATGACAGCTAATGGAAAAACTAAATTTGAGCAAAACCTCAGCTTAATTGTCCTTTTTGTCTTTTTTTTTTTTTCAGTAGTAGTAATGGTATTATTATTCTGAGGCAAGAAATTCTCTGGTATTCTTTACATTGGCAGACACTTTCTGGACAAATCCACAAATCAAGCTGCATTTGACAGAGAAAGACGATGGGCAAGATGAGTGCACATTCATAGCAGCGCTGATGCAAAAGGATCGCCGTAAACTCAAGAAGCTTGGCGCTGAAATGCTAACCATCGGCTACTCTATTTATGAGGTACTCTATTGCTTTTACAGTGCAGTAGCCACACTATCAGTATTAGCATCTTTCTCTGGGTTTGTACCCCAGCCAGTCATCATGTATTTTTAGGGCCCTTGCTCTTAAAATAATCTTCTCAGTTACATCAAGACCCACAGGGAATTTTGACTTGGCTGGGCTGGAGTCCTCTCAGAGGAGGATTTAGGAGTCCCCACGGGCCATGGGTTCCCAGGATAGACTCCTCAGCCCCATGATTCTGTCATTCCCTGCTTGGCTCCCAGAGAGGAGATGTTGCTTCTTTTGAGCCTCTTGAGGCTCATGACACACAGGGGCGTTTGTCCCTGAGTGAGGCTAGGACTGGCAAATCTGTTGTCACTGCTCTGTAACACCCGCCATGGGATGGTGATATTCAGTGGCAGAGAGCATTTAAGCAGGAAGACCATGTCCCTGTGTCCTCTTAGACTGCCTTCTGGGAGGGAAAGGGCCACTGATAGTGGGTCCTTGCCATAAAGTGGGAGTTAGGTTGCTGCAAGCACTTGAGTGAAAGGATGAGTCTCAAGGTTACAGCCAGGGGACAGGTTTGTGTCAGGCAAAATTTGACTGTGTGATTGGGAAGGGGGCAAGAATGACCCCCAGCACCCCACGGGCAGTGCAGCATTGCCTTCATTTCCACCCCTAGAGCCCCAGAAGAGATGGACACTTGGGCAAAGAATTCTTCAGGTATCACCCCTCCAAGGCCAGGAGCAAAACCTACATAAATTTAAGGGAAGTATCCAACCGATTCAAGCTGCCACCGGGTGATTACATTCTTGTTCCGACCACGTTTGAGCCACACCAAGAGGCAGATTTCTGCCTGAGGATTTTCTCTGAGAAGAAGGCCATCACTGAGTAAGTCAGCAGTGAGTCCCAGACCCTCCAGTACTTGCCCACTGTGGGGCCAGTGTCTCTCTTGGGAGCATCTGGCTGCTGGGTGCAGTCCTGTGACAGCGCCTTAGGATGGGAAACTCATGATTGTGTTTTTGCATTTGACCGTTTTTGTTAAACCTGACTTTTTTTTTGAGAGGCGTCTGGGTGGGTGGGTGGCTTGCCATGGTGAATCCTCTGGAAGCTTGACAAAGAAGAGTTTCTAACTGTCTGATACTGTTTAGTACTCTATGAATGCAGCAGTGTTTGTTTCCTCTCAAAGTTTGTCCAAATGACAACTTTATATTTCAAAAGAGGTAGTGAGGAAAAAGAGTGTACACAACAAATAAAGAATGCGCTTAATTCTCTGGCAGACATCGTGCGCAGCTGTGCCCTCCCTGAGTCCTGCTTATAGGCTGTTTTAAGGCCTTAAACCAAAATTTAAGCAGTGTGAAAATCTGATTGATGAATTTTACCTAAACTTATCATATTCAGTAAAAATGCAATTTTGTCATCCACCTCTGGAAAATGTAACAAGCAAGCTTCTACCCCAAGCAGCTGCTGAGTATTTTCAGACACTGAATAAGGTTTTCTTGTCTCCAGGGATCTAGACGAAAATGTTGCCATTGATCTGCCTGAGGTAAGTCTACAGTGTTAAAATAGCAAGAGAATAGCTCAGCAGAAGCCAGCACACACTGCTTTTACTGTCTTTGGCTAAAATACGTTCATTTCACAGGAATGTTACACAATTGCCAGCTTTGTGTTTGTGACTGAAACAGTCAATTCTGCTGAATATGGTAAAAGAGCTGTAAAAATCAAACCCGTGATTGTTATGCTTCTGCATCATCTTGCTTCAAGTGTCAGCCAGCACCAGAGGCAGGTATCAGCCACCACAGGTGTTCTGAAAGCACACCTGTTCACATCAGGGAGGCACATGGCCATTGACATCTTTTAAAATTCTATTTATTATGAAAAAATAAAAGGCAAGAGAATGTCCTCATTTTGCCTGCAAATATCTACATTTTACTTATCAGTATCTACAGGGCTTGGTAGGACATGCTCAATACACATGCATGCCTACTGAAATAGGGCATCTCTTTTTGTTTCTGAATGTCCTGATTTGCCTGCTGAGCATTAATTACAGCTGAGTCTGAGTCAGCTCCTGTTTAAGCATATCCCTGCAAATAAGCCATCGATTGTGATGTACTTTCCCCATGGAAACAAGTTAAGCCCAGATCTCGTGTCCCTCTTTAGTAATACCCTCCTCCAGGGACCAGTTAACAAGTGTGTCTCCACACAAAGAATTCTATGATTCTATGATTTCTGGGATCTCAGGGCCGTATTCAGTAGAAAAGTAAATCTGTTCAACTGTCCCAGTATCACTAAGGGACTATATCCAAACTTGAGCAGAAGGAAATGAAGAATATATATATATACAGTCAAAAAAAGTGTAAGTGGCCAAGCTGTGTTACCAGGGTCACTCTGGTGACAGTACACTAAATAGCACCCATGCTGTATCTTCTCTGGGTAGAGAAAATGAAGTCTGATTCTTTGCTTCCTGTGTTGTGATGTTGCCTTTTTTTTTTTCCTCCCCATTTTTTGGCCCAAGAACCACTCTCTATTCACATGGTCGTCCCAACTATAGCAGTGGCTGTAGACTGAAGCCAGTGATTACACTGAGGCACTCAGCTGGCAGCTGGCTGAAGGCGATTCCAGGCTCAGGGTGGCTGTGGGTAACATGCCAAAGTGGAGCCACCTCTGACTGGTGCTCTCAAGAGGGACAAGAAGTTCCTGGATGATACCACTGGAAAGAACTCGGCAGAGCTATGGTTGCTCAAGGACTGTGGAAGCAGAGTAGTGCAGGGGTGGGATGAGAGGAGAGGTGTTTTCCAGGATGGATGCTCTTGGTTTGAGATAGCCAAGGCAATGGCACACTATGCAATCACCCAGGTGAAGGAAATTAGGGGCTGGGACTTCCCTCAGACAGTTAGATGACTGGGACTCCTCAGTTCTAGCAACATTCAGGAGCATGGGTACTCTTATTTTAAGGTGTACTGTGGTACCCTGATGCACAGAGGGACTGTGTGCAGGAGAAATGTCAAGTTTTACAATTCTTATAATGACTTGTGTGGTCAATGTTGCAGCCTCCAAACCCAAGCCCAAGCCCACAAGAAACCGAAGAAGAAAAACTGTTCCGGACACTGTTTGAGCAGATTTCAGGAGAGGTGAGTACAAGCCCCCTTGTGGGTCATAGCAAGATGTATAAAGAGGGGAGTCACTTCTGCTCCCACCCTGGGCCAGGTGAAACAAAAATTACATAATTTGGGAGGAGTATGCTTAGTTGTAGTGTGTTGTTTGAGCACCAGATGTCACCATGCCTTATGCCTAGATGGAGGAGGGTGCACTTAACTCACCAGAGCGAGCAAGCAGGAGGACCAAAGCTAGAATGCAAGCTCTGAGGGAACATACATGGTTCAGTGTCCAGCTGCAGTTTATTTTTCTTTGAATAAGTGGTTCCTTCTTGAGATCTCTTTCAGACAGCCTTATGCACAGCAGCACTCCTGTATTTTGCCAACCCTCTCGTTTTTAATCTTTTTTGGGTTTTGCATGGTTCTCTTTTCCTGAGTTGCAAGAAAATACAGATGTAGATGGGCGATGTTTGTGTTTTCTGAGGGTTTTGATATGTCTAATTAAAGAAACATTCAAGTAACAGATGTTACATTTTTATTTCTTTTTTTTTTTTTTTTACTTTAGGACATGGAGATAGCTGCAGAAGAACTCGAATATGTTTTAAATGCTGTATTAAAAAAAAGTAAGTGCTGGTAAGCTCAAAGTTAAGGGCTGTAAAGAACTTTAAAAGCTACCATTTACAGATGGAAAAATAAAGGCTGTGTTATGACTACTGCCTGGTGTCTTCCAGCCAGCAGGGGCAGAGCCAGGAAAACATCTGGTCCATGATCTAGCCCCAAGCTTGTCCTACCTCCAGCAGAACCCAGGTCAGCTCAGTGAGGCCAGGTCTCCATTGTGCTAGTGCTCTGCTGTGGAGAGACAGACACTGGTCTGGGACTTCTAAGACCTGAATGTAGTTCCTGACTGCTACAGGCCCTTTGTACAATGGGAAACCTGTTGCTCTCTGAACCTCATCTCCTGTTTTATGAAACAAGGACATGCCTCCTCTGCCTGGACCATGATTTCTCTATAGTCTTCATCTCCCTGTGCACAGGTCCTCTCACAATGAGAACTAAGCCTCTATCTCTGCTTAGGAAACCCTATTTTCTACTTTCAGTTTATAAAAGGCAGATTTGCCCAATGACTTATTTCTTATTATTGTCCTTTTTCAGAAAAGAACATCAAATTCAAGAACTTAAGTCTCATTTCATGCCGAAATATCATTTCTCTCATGGATGTATCCTTTCAAATATGTGCTTGCAGGGCTAAATGAATACTGAATATAATTGTCCATAGCATTACCTGTCACGGATATCAGAGATCCAGAGTAGTAACATCACGGCAGAACACTATCCAAATCAAAAATTATGTGAAAGTTGCATCCTGATATTTATTTTAGAAATTTAGGGTTAGGAGCTTCAAGACAGACTATTTTCTACTGAGGGCTTAGAGGAAGATACCTTAATGCTGAGCACCTGTAAAAGTAAACCCAAATTACTTCTGTAAAGAAGCTGTGATTTATTTGGAAAGGGCCTAGAAGAAGTAACTCAGGAAAAGTATGTTGTTTGGAGGGATAAATTCACCATCCAGAGATGTGTATGCAAGTCACGGGTCAGAAATTAAGGATCAGCAGAGTGTTGAAAACTACTGACATCAAAGTTGTGGGTTTTTTGACAACCAGATCAAAAGCTGGAAAATCCGGTCTTTCAGCTGGATCCTGGAACTTCGGGAAGCAGATATGGGTGAGAGTCCAAATTTAGGCATTTGTGGTGTAGCTGGTTACATCTAAGCTAGTTTTCTGGACTTCCTTTGGAGATAATGGAGAGGATTGGGTAATTATGCTTGTTCGGGATGTACCTAAAGCTGTGAGAGATGCTAAATGGCTGCTCAGACATTAGGTGAGACAACTCACATTCCCCTCACCAGATTTGTCCTTTGCAATGTTCTGATGCCTTTTGAGTTTGCTTAGCATGGTAGAGCTCTTTTTCGCAGTATGCTTTCCTGATAGACAATTTTGTTACATGTGAGACAAAACAGGTACAGTCCCGACAGAGCAAGCTCCTAACATTTGGTTTATGTCTTGCTTGTTCAGCTGAGAAGTTCTTGTCTTTTGCTTTTGTTGCTCCAGTCCATGACAAATGTAACATTGTCTCAAACATTCCTAACAGAAAACCAGAACAAGCAAAACTTTATCCTGTTAAAACTACATCCATTAAAATTCGGTACAGATCAGTCACCATTCATATGCAAAGAGAAACGAAAGAACCAATCCTAAACTTCCTCCCTTGAAAACCAAGCCTCAGTAGGCAGCTGGTCCATGTTCACATCTCATCCTTACATGGTATTGGGACAGAGCCAGACTCTGCATTTAACCCAGGAGCATGGCAGCAGTCCTAGGTTTACTATTTAGGATATAACTAAATAGTTTCCATGATTTGCAATTCTTCCAAAGCAAATCTCTGCATAGTTTTGAATAAATGGAGAGACATCGCTTCATCAGCTTTGGAAGCACAATGAAGACAGACACAATCATCACGCTCTGGACATGGTATTTGAAGCACAATGGAGGAGCAAAATAACACGAATGCAAACCCGAGTCAGTGCTGGCAGAGTCCCCTCCATGTCACATGCCACCAAATTCCCTAGCTAGTCACCATGCAGTGGCACAACAGGGTGGCATGTTATACGTGACCCCAGGAAGAAGAACCTGGCTGGGTAGAAAGACAGACTTTTTTCAGGAGTGATAATGTCCCTGGGATCTGTGAGTGCCCTCAATAATGCCTCCAGTGTGGGTGCTTAAATAACAGCAGGCATTAGCTAGACCCTGTTTGGCACATTTTGACTTTTGTGAATGCTCACTGAGCTAGTGTCCATCTGAGCAAGGTGTTGATCCTTACAACTAAGACAGAAAGGGGAAGGGGAATGGGCCCAGACCTCTTTTACCATTCTGGAGCAAGTGTCCCATCCTGCATCTGAGCTGTGCTTGTATGACATCAGTAACTCACTAAGATAAGTATTAAGACCCTCATATTTCAAGCAGAGGGAAGGCCAAACAGATGTAATCACTGCCTCTGAGAACTGCTATACAGACATGGTTTTCAGCCCATATGGACCAGATTTTGCCAGCCTCACCCCATGACTCCTATTAATTTTTGGTTGAGGCATTGCAACAGACCCTGGTCTAGATAAAAATTCTGAATAGCACATTGGTTGACTAAGTCCTTCAAGTACAGCAGCAATTTATTTCAATCAGGTCATTTAATTCTCAGAATCACTTATATCCCATTTACATCCAAAGCTGTTCTTGCCTTAGAACAATCTGTCTTTCTTTCTCCCATAGAGCTTGCATTGCTCAGCTGTGTTTTTTTATCACATAATGTTCCCCAAGTGTCACATTCACAGCCATGACTGTAACTGCTTAGCCTGCACCTCAGTATCGGTTTCAGACACACCATAGGCTTTCCAGTTTGAAGGAACAGTACAGATAAATTCAACAGAATTTGGACCTTCATGTAACAAATCATTTTCCTTAATTCAGATTACCAGACCAGTGGAAACGGGAAACTGGAATTTAATGAGTTCAAAGTTTTCTGGGAAAAAATGAAGAAATGGATAGTAGGTGACACTATTAGTTGTATTTATTTCTCCATTTCATTAGCTATTTTCTGCATGGTTTATTATGTATGCACAGACCAACATGGAGACAGGAGTGTTACAAACCACCAATTTAACCCAAAACAAATGTTTTAAAACTATGGGGGTTTGTTTTGGATGGTCAAAAACATTCTTAGCTTTCCATGATGCTAAACCATAATGGTTTTCTGGAAATAACAGAGATTTTTGTAAGCAAATCAATGATGTTTGGGATAAAGAATGCAACAGGCACTAATAAGGAAGCCAATCAAAATGAAACTTAAGGAGTTTATATTACTGCTGTTGTACAGAAGAAGAAAGTGATGACTCACGACTAGTAGGAAACAATAATTTCCTAAGTCGCTGCATTTCCATTATTGATCTCTCAGGAATCAACCGTACTGAAGTCTGGGAAAGTGTTGATTCTAATTTTAAACACATTTCTCTGCCATTGTGTATGGCAGTAAGAATAAGCAGGCTTGCATAATCAGGCCACAGACTGAATATTCAAATAAAGACATCATAATTGTTTCCTCATGGTCATTAATAGTTTCTTCTGAATTCATGCTTCGCCCAAGCATCTCAAATATGCAATTCTCTGTCTCTTGTCTATCCTATCCCATCAGAAATGGCGAATGCTTTTTCTGGGTACTAATGCCATAGCTCTTTCAACAAAAGATGCATTGTTTTTTAACAAGGGGGTTTGAGAAATCCTTGTATCCTGTAGGAAGATTTCCATAACTATCTGATGGAAAATTTTAAACTGAACGTGACAACAGCTCTCAGTAACTCATATTCCAAGGGAGAATTGTGTTTGTCACCTCATTAAAATGATTGAATTTAACTGCAACTTAATAATTATTTAGTATTTAGGTCAACTTTTTTTTTTACCAGTTCTCTTGGTTTTACCATGAATGTGACTGCTTAGATCTTAGATCTAGTGAGTGACGATCCCAACTTTATGTTAAACAATTTACCTCTAGCCTTCGGGACTATGGAGAAAAGCATAAAAAAAAAAAAGATTAAGAGAATGTTTCAGTTAAGAGTTAGAAAGCAAATAAAAATACATCCTTCCCAGATAAAACAACTTTTAAAAAAATAATGGGTGTTTTTATGAAGGGCAGCTCTCTATTTTTGAATACTTGGGTTTGGCACTACTTGTTTAAGTTTCACAACAACCTTTTCATATAACACAGAACTGAGACCCAGATTTGCTCCTCTGTTACAAAATCAGACTGGATCTAGACCAAAGTCTTGTCAGCTTTCTTAAACGCTTATGCTACACAGAGTTAAATGCCTTGCCTTTCTATGCCAGATCTGTGCTCCCTTTTAGATACAAATACTGACATTTCCATGTGTTCCTTTCATAACAGAATATCTTTCTGCAATTTGACTTTGATAAATCCGGTTCCATGTCCTCCTATGAGCTTCGCAGTGCTCTTAAAGCTGCAGGTAAGACAAGCACTGCGTTTTATCTGGGAAACCTGCCAGGCAGATTGGCTGAGGGTGAAGAGGTCTGCAACCAGTTGTGCAGGCTGAGTACCCCTTAACAGAGAGGAGAACTAGAAGTCAGAGAGGACCTGAGCACCTAAAGGGGCTGTTGAATGGACTCATTTTGCCCCAGGTAACCCCAACCCTGCAGGGCAGTCAGTCAGAGCAGTCTTTAAATTTTTGTTGAACTCTGTTAAACTCAACAGGGCTGTACATGCCAAGGTTCGACCCTCAAACAGATCCATCTCCACTTGGGGGTTGGAAGAACAGTAAGTGAGCTGTTTTTAATCATGGGCAATGTATTTGTATTTAGTTACAAATTACTTTTATTGAAGTGCCTATTTTTGCAGAAATCCTTCCAAATTTCAAGGAGGCAGAATGGTCCTGCAAGCATCAAACAGTGCATGGACTAGAAACTGCAGTGACCACAACGTTTCTTGTTCAGAGTATGTTATTCATTGCAAGCTTAAAGAACTTTGTGGTCAGTTTGCTTTCTGAATGGATATGTGCCGTAGACAGTTTTCCCATTAGCTGTTTTTCAAGATTAGTTAGTAGACATTTGCAGATTCTTCCCTGGCTTATGAGGTTGCTCACCTTTCCTTTGTGCGTGTGTCTTTGGGAAGGATACCAACTCAACAACTACTTGCTGCAACTGGTTGTCCTCCGATACTCTGATGAAAAGTTCCAGATCGAATTTGATGATTTCTTGAACTGCTTAATTCGCTTAGAGAATGCAAGTCGTGAGTATCTTCTTCCTCTGAAATTTCTTCCCGTTTGAAAAAAAAATAAAAAGTTCTGCTTTTGGCTGTCATTGAGCATATTGCAAAATATCTGAGATCAAGCATGTACATTGAGTGGCTAACAGAAAGGAGCTGTGTTTAGCATTTGCTTTCAGGATGGCTTTTCTCCTCTAAAGTGAAAAATGTTCTGCTGCTAAGGGAAAATTTCCCCATGTGAATACGGCCTGCTTCATAAACTCTGCAGCAACATAGAAGGCATGTGAAGAATGCTGGCAAAGTCTGTGTTATAGCCTTTCCTGTGGCTCACCCATGAGCTTAACTTGGGATCTCAGAATTCCAAGGTTCAAAATATTGCTTGTGCCTTGTGCAAAGAGATAATTGGCATGCACTTGGGCAGGTATCTCCTCTACCTTTTACATACCTTGTCCACTTTCGGGTATAGATATGGCTCCCTGTACCTGGAGGCACCTTAGGTATCAGTTTTTGTATGCGTAGGATCTCCCCTGTTTCAGAGCAGAAGTAGTCGAGATAGGTAAAATTACTGAAGAAATGCTGAAGTGGTCATTACTTAGCCTGGCTCCAAATTCAAATCAAATGCAACTCACTCTCTGAGAAGCCATATTGGCTTTCTTGAGTGGTAATTTTTGTTTTGTCCTCTTTGCTTCCTGGTTCAGCCTGTGGCAACAGAAGTGTTAAACTACTGAGGGAGAAAAGTTAACAAGTTATATAAAGAAATGCAGACTGCTTGGCTTCATTTTGGAGAATGATCCAAATCCCACTGTTTAGCACATCCAGGACACACACTTCCAGTGAAGTCCTGAAGTGAGACTTGAACAAAGGTCTGAAGTCAATGAGACATTTCGTCTTGCAAAGTCTTTGTTTTGTCAGAGCAGCTACCACCACCACCAAGTAATCCAAAGTGATTCGCCAGGATTGTGCTGGGTCCTCCCTCTCCTAGATACGGCCACCTCTTGTTGTGGGTTGGGGAGCTCATGTATGAATACGAATCAGGTGTATTTATAGCACTGGTGTCCTGTTTTTCATTTCAGGAGTATTCCAAGCACTGAGTGTGAAAAACAAGGATTTCATTAACCTGAATATAGGCGAGGTATGAGCACAGCTTCATAAACACTGACAAAATGATGGGGCTTCTCTAGAGCTTTGTCCTTTTGCAAAAAACGGAGTATTTTTGCATGACACCAGGTGACATCCAATGTCCATGAGAATTCAGGGGACGTGCCATAGATTTCAGCAGGGCTGGGATTTTAAAGTGTCTGCACTGATTATGTCTTCTCTGTACTATTTCCTTCATTCCTTGCCCTGTAGCATATTATCAGCTTCCCATTGCCCTTTCTAGATTTTCTGCTTTTTCCTTCCTTGGGTGCCAGCTTTCAATGGAAAAAGGGGGAAATAGCAGATTGTGATAGGGGGTGTCTTTCACTCTCCCTGAATCTCCCAGGAGTTCACATCAGATTCTCCTCTGGGTGTCTATCCTCTGCTTCTAGTACTGTTCAGAACAGGCTTGCTATTTTCTTGTGGTCTCTTTGCCTCCCTGTTGCACACATGGGCTGTTTCTCATTTTACACTAACCCAAAGCTTCCTGGGGCAAGGCACAATGAATTCCCTGACATGACAAATGTGGGAGCCCATGTGGACTGCTGGGATGCAAGAAAAATCACTGCCATTATCAGCAGCTAGTTCTTGGAGACCTCTGCCTCCCTCCCTCCAAACACAGAAGTAAATGCTGGCTGAGGTCACTACTTAGTGACAGGACATAAAAGCCTAGTGAGCAAAGGTCCTCTTCCCCGCACGGGGTCAATTCAGAGCAAGGCACTGCTTTTGAACATCTCGCTTTCATTTGGGAATGGGAGGGGGAGGGAAAAAGGCCTGAAATAATTAATTGTAAAGTTGTTTTTTCTTCCAATAACAGTTCATCAACCTGGCAATGAACATATGAAGAAGCCTGACCTGGATGCGGGGAGTTTCTTGCGACACTGCTGCTGAGACTTTGAGATTTCTGTCCCAACAGCTGAGGTCCCCTTCGTGTGCAAACTTTTCCAGGAGCTTTCTTGCAGAGGAGCACACGTGTTGCCCACCCTTTCTGATCTCCAGCTCTGTCATGTTGTTGAGTTCAATATTCAGATGACATTTTGAATTTCTTTATGGTAAAGCCTGATACTGGATTTGTTACTGTAAGAGGCATTTGAATGGAGCACACATGCCTCAAGCAGGCTGAAACTGATGTCTCTGAGCAACCACAGGCTTTTATGAAATAAAATTGCATTTAGTTTCAGCACAGTAGAGACTACAACGATTAAAAGTCTTTATTGCTGCTTGGCTACAAATTACTGTGAGGTGCTTTTGAAAATACAAGGTTGAGCAAAACTTTAGTTTGGTGTTGATTTCCAGACATGCTACATAACAAGTCTCCTGTCACAGCCACGTGAAATGCAGTCTAATGGACTACAATCAAGAGAGGACTAGGGAATGTATGGATGAAAGTTCATCCTTGAATATTGATGACAGAGGTCCCTGCTCCAGACTTCCTTAGTAGAATGCTTAAACTAAGGCCTGACACGCAGCAAAGATTTAATTTAGAGAAAAACTGTTGCATTGCACCTTCCTTTAGTCCTTCCTCTGCTACCGACAAAGTTTCTCTGTTACACACTTTGCTGTGTTGCCAAAGCATGTCTCACAAACCAGACTCGACAGAGTTGCACACAGCTTGCCTTCATCTTCAGAGGAACACATGGCCTCTGAGACAGTGAGCTCTTGTGTGGGGTCATTTTCCCCCAGACAGTCTGAGATTGTGTCTCACACCAGCCATGATCCAGCAGAATAACTATAATCATTTTATATGAAATAAATGTAACCATTGGTAAGCCCCTGATCTCTGCAGCTATTGCTATTTTACATCTGTGATTTCCACATAATTTATTATTCATGTGATGTGGGTAGCCTGTGCTGACTTAAAAAATAACTGTAATAATAGCCAGAGACTTAAGAGGTCTTCATAGGATTTGTTTCCATGATTATCTTCATAACTTATGTCTATTTTTTAATGAATCAACTGCCTGGATTGGTTTTCTGAAACCTTTCTTGCAGTGAAACAGATGGTCATAGAATAGCCTTGTATTCCCTACCGTCCAGGATCACTGAGACAGCCAATGTTTTGTTTTCTTTAGATTTACCTAATGAGCAACTCTGGAAGAAAAATGAAGCTGCAGTAAAGGTGAAGTTCAAATGATGAAAAAACATGGAGTTCATGATGTTTAAAATACCTAATTTTTTTTTTTTCCTAACAATTATAATCTTGTCACTATGCAGAAAAAGTTCTGGACCTAACTGGCAGCTGAGCAAAAGATGATGGTTGCAGTATTTGATTAACCGAGGTACTCAGCCCCATGAGGTGTATTGATTTTCAGACATGATGATTGCATGCCCTTTTGAGAGCACTGGAAGCAGCTGTCTAAATTTGTGAAAGTTTGGATTAAAATCTAGACCGTCCCATAAACATTTGGCCACATACTTGAAAAAAAAATAATAATCACAGATCCTTAACTGGTTCATTGTGCAACCTTGGACGTGGATACAAATTTGTAATGTATTTCCTTTCTGTAGAAATCTTCACAAACTACTCAGAAGAAAAGAGATACCTGAATGCCTGGCATTTCCAGTGTAGTTTTCTGTTCCTCTGCACTAAGCTGGGGAAGTCCTGGAGGAATCAGGATTGATATAAGAAAATTATATATATCGGTGTGGAAGCAGTGGGACACAGGTAAAAACCTCATCTGCATTTAAAAGAAAATTCACACATTTAAGAAGAAAAAAAAAACACCCTGAGGTGTTTTCTGCCCACTCTGAGATGTATCCTGCTGACTGTGTCACCCGGAATTTGAGAGCTAACATCTGAGTCCTTTATAAGCCGCTTTCCTGGCTGGCCAGCCTGCTGCAGAGAGCCAAGACCCCATTCTGCCTTGGGGTTTACACAACACCCACAGCCCCAGCAGAGGTGCCTGTCAGGGGAGATAAGCACAAGAAAAGCTGTTCACAGGACTGGGCTGGCCCATGGCCACCCAGGGTCTGCTGCAGCACAGTCCTGATCTCACCACTTTGGCTATTAGGGTACTACGGGTGCCTGTACCAAAAGCCTTGCTAAAATCAAGGTGAAGAACAGCACCCTCTTGTCCTATGAGCTAGGCCATTTTCTTTCTGCATTGGAGTAGGGTCCACCTTCTAAAGGGAAAAGTAACCTTAGAAGTACGTACATGTGAAGTTGGAGGATTATATAATCCCTGGCAAGGTTTTTTTTGGTCTGCTATTATACTGCTCCTGTGAGTGACTGAGTGGGCGAGTGAGAGACGTTTGACTTCACAGCCCCATCCAAATTTGACAGTCCTCCTCAGCACTGCACCCGCCTGGTCCTTGAGCAGAAGGGCGAGTCAGTGGCCAGAAGCAGGGGTTTGGACTTGCTGGTCTTTTCTTTTAATCAAGCATCTTGAATTTTAAACTAGACCTTGCTGCCTTCTCTGACAGGACATGTAGATGTGTTTGGCTCTGTACCATTACAGGAGCTATGGCAAATCACTTGCGATGCTCTGAAAGCCACATGAGTGGTACGGTCCCTAATGTGGTACACACAGACCTCCTCAGCAAGAACTGGCTCGTGCTGGGAGCTCTGCCTGTCCGCTAATAGCAATGGTAATGGGGAACATGAGAGGTATTTTTTCATAATTGTGCTACTGGAAAAAAACCTAAAAATTACTTAGCTACAGGGTGGCAGTCTGAGCGTGCTCTCCCACTCCCTCACGAAGCCAAAAATTCCTCTCTCTAAAACGTGCTGCTAAACCTCAGGGGAGATGTTAGCAGGTGCTGGCTGCCACCCCTGGCCCTGGCTGTCTCTCCTCTGCTCTCCTGTTCCCTCTCAGAAACCTCAGCTCCCCCAGAATTTTGGGCAGAGCACAGCACACTTCCAAGTTTAAAGGAATGACATTAACTCAAGGCACAAGCCGTTTGAAAGGGGAGCTTGTCCCAAGCTCACCCACCTCCACCCTCTGACCGATTTCTGATGGTAGATTTGGCAATGGTGTTTTCCTGTCTTGAAGCAGGTTTCCTGCCCAAACTGTTAGTGAAATAGTTAGTGAAAACTACCATAAAAATGCAAAGGAACTAAAAAATAGGGAAATTGCATTTTGCCATTTCTGTGTCCAAAAAGAGATAGAAACTATCAGTAAATATTTCGAACACAAATGTGGGCAGAAGCATCCCGTGCTTCTTTGAAAAGCTCCCAGACAGTGGCTCAGCAATACTGAGTTTTCAGCAGCATACCTGCCTCAGGAAATTGTATTTTTTTCAAGGACCTATTTTAATCCCCACTAGGGTTTTAGCTGGCCCCTAAACATATAAAGTTGTCTCAGCACGTGGGAGCATATGAGGCACTGGGGGCCTGGGAAAGAAAAAATGTGAAGTCTAGCCATCCCACTGCTGGCAAAGCCTTTGTATTGTGGTGCTGTGGCGTCAGGCAGAAGAGATATTAGAACTGATGTGGCGGTTCACCCCACTTAGAACAGTTGTGGTTGCTACCAATCATGAAAATTAAATATTTGTGAATAGATACTGAGTTATCTAAATCATTTTAACTTCAACTGCATCATGTCCTCGCTTCTCCCCCACCTCCCTGCTGAAATATTTGAGTCTTTGTACTTTTTGACTTGTGGCAGCGTATGTTTTGGAAGCACATCAGAATGCTGAGGGCAGTTTATAATGTTCCCAGTAAGGCTGGAACTTCAACATTTTTAAAATGAATTACAAATAGTTGCTGATTGAGGTAAACACACAAGCTGTCAGCAATTGCCAACAACGGTCTCTTGCACGTCAGCCACTTATAAGGGCAAGTGTGTTCTAAGCTGCTCTCCTAAAAACTCTAATTAATTTTCATCCCTTGCCCTTTGCATGGCCCTTCAAGGGAAGTCAGCTCCACTGAGCAGGGTTTGGCCTCCTGAGTAGCCTGGATACCTCTTTGGGCATCATCCACGGAGGAAGAGGAGTAAAACAGGACAAGGACAGAACCAGGCACTAGTCACATGCCTATTCTCCTGTTTTTATTTCAAGTACCCTGAACCAAAGTAAAACAGTGTATTTAAACTCATCTCTCTGAAATCCACACTCAGGAATGGTGAATATTTTCTTTTTCACATAATTCATGAGAATACTTCCAATGTACTTTTTTTCCTGGTCTTCCAGAGAGGAAAAAGCATTTATCCACTCAGAAAAAACAAGGCGTTGTGATCAAGAGTGTACACATTTCATCTGCCCTGGGGGAGATGAAACTCACTTTCATCTGCCCAGATGCCTTGCCTGCAGTGCAGCGTTTGCCACGGGTAAGGGACACATTCCCTTACATCTTTGGGACAGCCCACCGGCATGCCCAGGGACAGGGATGGGGGTCTCCCCATGAGTGCTGAGTGGCCACCTTGCCTGGCAGGCAGCCCCCCAGGAGCACAGCCCAGCCCCTGCCCTGGTAAGGAGGGCAGTGCCAGCATTTTGTGACAATTTTATCCAGTTGCTAAGCAGCTGGGTCCTGGGGACACAAATACAGGGAAAACAAACTGCCCCGAGGGAAAACGGCCGTGCTGTTCTGGGAGGGCACTCTCTGCTTCAGACCCTGTGTCTTCTTCTCCCCTCCTTGATGGGGCACTCACAGTTTTGTGAGGCTGTGCCAGGGCCAGTCCCTGGACCTGAGAGAGGGTGTTTGCTCCAGAGGCTTCAGCAGCCAGAGACCCCCAAGTGGACCTCTCCCTTCTGCCAGAGGGAGTGGCAGCCCATGCCCACTTGCTGAAGGCTGAGGGCACCAACTTGGCTTCTCCAGCCCCTCCAGCTTTGACTGTGTCTGTGAAGGGCAGCATTAAGAATCACCGGGGCCAGAGAGCAAACTCGTGTCCATCTCTCCAACCCAGCACTCATGGCACACACTGTTGGGGGACAGTTTCTGCTTCTTTCCATGGCTGAGTGTTTCATGGCAGATGTTCTCCTTATTGTAGAATAGAATAGTTTGGGTTGGAAGGAATTTTAAAGATCATGGAGTTACAAACCAACTGCCCTGGGCAGGGACACCTCCCACTAGACCACGTTACTCAAAGCCCTATCCAGCCTGGTCTTGAACACTTCCAGGGGTGGGGCTTCCACAATTGACCAGCAGGACCAGCAAATCATACATTTGAATACTTACATGCTCCTTCCACCATCCCTGATCTCTCAAAGAACTATTTTGTCTCAGTGCAAAGCAGAGTAACTCCGGCACAGGGAGATGAGAAGACCACCACCACCATGGTGTCACATATTCCAGTGGTTAGCACAGAAAGAGATCTGGGCTCAAAACCCTTGAGCAATTCATGTAGCATTTACCTTTCTCCATTCTCCTCTAGTTGTTAGACACTTGGCCTTTCTACATCAGCTTAATACCCAAATCAAAGACTGTCAACCATCCAGGAATTAATCTGCAGGACCGTTAGAAAGATGCATCCTTTCCAAACAGCATGCAAAAGCAGGATGTGCCATACCTCAGCAGGGCATTTTAGGACGTAATACTGTGAGACAAAACCATTTATTGTTTAAGAGGGCACCAACACAAGTCTTCAGGGATGCAGTCACGTTGCACTACAACCCCCTTGGTCATCCAGTAGCAGAGTGCCAGATGGGCATCTCAGCACCTGCTCCAGCTTGAAACAGATTATCTGGTGCCACATAGAATGGATTTATTGTGACTGATCCCATTCATTTCCTAGAGGATGTGCCAAGTGACTGAAATAGAAATGGGGTTAGCAATTAATAGGGTAGTTCTCAGTCACTGTCACCGTATGTTGATATGATGATGGCTGGTTTACATATTTGCCTGATTAATAGCTTACAGGAAGTTTTAGCAGGACACAGGTCAAGGAGAGTGGAGACAAAGCTTGAGTGTTGTTGTACAAAAACTACCACCCTCACATATTTCTTCTAACATGAAAACATGTATAAATATTTCTCCTGCTTCAGCTTTCTGCCTCACCAGGCTCAGCCGAAGAATGTCTGACTTTATTCCTAAAAAAAAGATATCATATATGATATATTTTCTTGAAGTGGGGTAGGAAAACTTTTGAACACAAGAAGCAGAGGCTGAGAAGTATCTTTATTAAAGTAGCAAAATGGCAGTGACCCAAGCTGTCTTATACTGGGACACCTTCTAGTACTGCCACCACGAGAGCTGTTTCAGTTTCCGATCCTTTTCATAAGTTCAACTTTCTCTGCACCTCATGGGTAATACCTCTCCAGCAGAAACCATGGTGCTTTTTTAGAGAAATGTTATTTCTTCCCGAGGCAGGAAATTTCAAGCTTGTCAAAGCACTTTTCTGAGCCAACAAGAGCTACAGTAGAAGAATTTTGATCAAAAGCAGGTGCAGAGCTGGCTGGTCAGCTGAAAAAGAACCACGGTGCAGTTTGCATAACCCCAGGGGGAAAGATACAGACTCAGTGCGAGGAAAAGAAAATGTGCACTGAGCTGAGGGTGACGTGGTGAGCCTGCAGGGAGCTGGGGAGCGATGGCTCCATCAGCAGCTTGCACTGCAGTCCCTGAACATTGAATTGCAAGTCTGGTTTAACTGGGTGGTCATCTGGGTTGCCTGGCCCACCTGGGAGCAAATATGCTGCTCCTTTCTGCCAGTGTGATCAAAGCGTTCAAGCCACAGACAGCTGCAATGGTCACAGGTTTAAGCCTCGGGAATCAGAAGCAAAGGCTCTGTCCCCCACCCTGAAGAACCCGAGAAGAGACCTGTTTGTCAGAGGGACAGAGGATCCCACAGAATCCACTGATGACAGGGAACAATGGATGAGGCAGGTCTTTCTGCGAACAGGAGGCCATTTGTATGCAGTTCCTGGGGATCAGACATCTGCCCTCTTTATGTCAGCCTGTAAAGTGAAGACCTCCGGTAAACCCAGTTGGTCTGATTAGTGAAACACCTTTGGATGGTGTTGGAAAGAAATTCACCCAACTGTGTATAAATTTTACATTCAGGAATGCCATAGCCCACTAAAAGAACCAGCCTCATGCTCTTCTGGGCATATCATCTAACTTCTGCATTGCCTAAAACCAGATGTCTCTTCAGGAGTGGAAAAAAAACCCTCTCGTGGTGCCAAAGCCCATTTGAAGAGTTGCATGTACAGAGCAGCTTTGCCTTGGCACCTTGGACCCAGACACCTCGGTGAGGATGCCTTGAGGGGCTGGGTAGGCAGAGCTGGACCCCTCTGCTGTGGGAAGGGGAAGGAATGGACCCACAACACCCACAGCAGAGGGGCAGTATGTCTGTGTAAGGCAAACATGGCCTCCTCCTTATTTCCCTCCATAAACCACAGCAAATTCCTCCAGTGAGGTGCCATTATCACACAACACCGGGGACAGCCCAGCAGGCACCAAACAAGGTGCTTCTGCCCTGGTTAAGGCAGAAAGACATGGCCCATGATTTGGGCTCACTGAAAAGAAGGTCTGTGCCTCATGCAGAGTGGAAATAACTCCACTGCTGCTCAAAATTTCAATAAGAAAGGCACCTTCCTTGCTGGCAGTCTTTACGGTTGTGCTGTCAGTGCCACAGAATTTCATCTTCCCCGGAAGCCTCTAAGAAAGTGAGAGTTGCCAGCTTTTTTACTGGAAGTCTTAGTTTTTATGGTGACAGAGAATATCTAGATAGTGGCGTCTGAGCAGGCCTCAAAGGTTCATAAATCAGAATATAAATAAAGATTAACCCCAATTTATTATTTTTTGAAGTCTAAGCCATGTTGGTAATTTTAGTGGCCCTAACTCATGGCCTGTGAGTGCTTTGAAGTATTGTTACTGCTCCTGACATGGAATAACCTTACACTGGCTTTGTTTACAGGCAGGGATTTCCTTTCCTAATAAATGATTGAAAACGTTCCAACAATTAAGTTTCCAGAGTTGTTAATTTTGTAGTTTCCCTGATCACTAACAACAAGCTCTTGAAAAACATTAACACCAAACTACCACAAGAGTAGGAATTAGTCATTTAAAGACCTTTGGAGACTTAATACTAGTTTTCTAATGCTGTGTTTTTTGACTAAGTTATATTCCTTTTCCTCCTGTAGTCTCTCTGCTCTCAGGCATCACTCAGATGCACAAACAAGGGAAGGAGACATGGAAGACCACTGCTTCAGAATCATATTCATGTATAGATTAAGTGAATATACGCTATATAAAATATGTAATATAAAAGATTTTTTTTTCTATATACACGTGTATCATGTACATGTAGGAAAGCTTGTGTACATGGGCTTCAGTAACAACCCCCAGGACCAAAGCCTTGAGGCCACCAAGTGCTTCTTGGCTGTAGGTACTGACAGCCAACTTTTTGTTCCCTGTGCATGGTCCAGTTACACAATTAATTGGGGAAGGGTACCAAAGCCCAGGCCCACTCTGCACAGACAATTACCTGTAGTCACAGACTGCATTTTCCCCTTGGGACAGAGATGAGTCTCTCCCATTACTTAGTAGAACATCAGGCTTGAAAAGCCAAGAAGAATATGCCCTGGGTTTCATGGCCCCTGAAGGGAAAGATCACAATTAATGCGTGTGTACCCAAGTGGGGAACCAGGGCATGGTGGTTGTATGGAATAGCCCACTGTGGCTGGTGCCTGGGGCAAACAGGGAACTGGTCATTGTGGATGCTCTCCATCAACCAACTCTGTCACACCAAAGGCCCCGTCAAACTCACATCATTTGTTCCACCTCTAAATGGGAGCCAGCCTTCAAAACTCTGAATATTGGCCAAGTGGCTGGGCCGAGCAGGCAATAGTGAACACAGAACTCCCAGCAAAATGTCTTTGTTTCTTGTCAGTTCCTTTGCTGTGGAGATTGGTGAAAACTCAACACTGAGGTTGATCTTCCTGAAACAAGGAACCAGCTGAAAGAAGGAAGGATGCTCTGCATCCTGCAGGTATGTGCTACTTATTTACATGCGTCTAGCTCTCATCCTGCATGTACATTGCACATGTAGATTTATTCTCAATCAAATTTGCATTAGACATGCCTCTTCTTGATGTCTCTCTTAATTCCCAGTCCCTGCAATCTCAAACACTCTGAGTAACTGTATGCTGAGGGCAGACACCTTCAGCCTCAGACAAAATTAACTTTCAAATTCAGCACTTAGTCTTTCCCATCTGAAAACCATTCTCAGGCCAAGCCGCATTGATTTAGACGATTTAATAGAATCATAGAATAGAATCATAGAACGGTTAGAGTTGGAAGGGACCTTAAAGATCATTGAGTTCCAACCCNCATCCCTCTAACCATCTTTGTGTCTTTTCTGTTTGTCGGTGTATTTTGAATTTAAGTTGCTCTGTAAACTGTAAGGAAAATTACTTGCTTCAGCAAATACTTGCTTTTATAGCAGTGGGTGTCAACTCTGCAGGACACCTTGTTGGGAGAAATGTTCTCAGGTTGCTGGTCGTGAACTTACCAGCTGTGATATCATACCGGGACAGTGTCCCTGTGCAGGCCCCAGCATGAAGCCTGTCAAAGTATGGGGACATTTACTCCACGGCTAGCCAGTGCTTTTGGCTGGTGCTCACAAAGACATCCATGCCACCACCTCAAGTGCCTCACAAAGATCTGCTTCTTACACTTCCCACCACGAGGCTGCTTCTGAGTGACTTCAGCTGATGCTTTTTGCAGTCTTTTCAGGAGGTTAAAAAGATGTTTTGAGTTGCATGCTGACACTCAGCCTGAGGTGAGCGTTGCTGTTTGATACCAGGATCAGAGCCTCCTGCTTCCACTGAAAGTCTTGGAACACAAGTCTTGATGTACATTCTGTTATCAAGAGAATATCTGAAGAATTTCATTCTTTGGAATAACTTTAATATTGGAACAAAATGTTGTCCTGTAATAAAAAAAACCTGAAAGTTCATTCATTGGGCTACAGCTCATACAGTTGACTGAGAAAGGGGTGCCCTCTTTGGCTCTTCACAACGAAGACCTGTGGTCTGTGAGTAATTTGGGAAAGGAAATACTGCCATCACTGTCCCACTGGGCCTCAGAGGGGCCATAAGGGCCATGAGCACATGGTCTTTGCCTTAGTTACCTACAAGCACTTTTGCCAGGAAGTTTTCATAATCTATTGCTATTTTCCTTTTCTATTTTGTATGTAAAATGTGAATTCACAGGCCCCTATGTCCTTTACCTAGCTGGTCATCAAAAGATAACAGCAAATGCCAATGTTACTGTCATTACACTCATATGTGCTCTACACATGCAGGAGCAGCATCCCTGCAGGATAGCCTGTAAGGGCATCTAGGTGAAGCTAGTGATCTGTGGCCACTCTGAGTTTGCTCCTCAGGCAAAGACCTGAGCAGAGACATCCTGCAGCAATGCCCTGATGGCTGCAGCTCAAGTGTCCACAGCTCCCATCCCAGGTCACCCCTTTGGCGCAGGAGCAGGACGAGGCACTTTAGGGTGGAAGCTCCAGCCCTGCTGTCAAAAGGGACAGCAAATTGCTGGGCTGGGCTGCAATCTGCTCTGGAAACAGCGTGACGGGTAGAGCTGGCCCTGACTCTCAGAGTCTTGCTCAAAGAAGAAACATTGGCAGATTTTCAGCATTTCGATTGCTGTTATCAAGAGCGAGCATTTCTAAGCCCTGATTTCTTCAATTTAATAATATACATATAGATTTGTTTGAATCCTGGTGACTCTTGGTGTCCTTCAGGACTGTGAATGCCTCCTTCCTACAACCACCACTCTGATCCTGACTCCTGCTGTCTCCTGCAATGATCAAGCACAGAGAGAAAACACGTGTTACACAAAAATGGGTCAGCTGTAGGTAAGAGCTTTTGAACTGAGCACATTTTGCAGGTAGCCTGTTGCAAGTGCTGAAGCTGTTGAAGCCAAAAGCGATTTTAAACATGGCAGAAATTACTTGAACCCCATGAGTTTTTAAACAGCAGAGCTCTGGATCACTTAAAAATCTTTCAGTGCACCTCTCCAGTAATAACTCCCCCGGAGCCCATGTGTTTCAGCTGAGTGATGCTCAAGATGGACTGCAGGTCCAGGAAGTACCCTGGTGAGCCAGAGCTCTGATCCATCATGGTCTGTGGTCCGGTGGCATTATAGAGACAGGGATAAGTGGCAGTAGGGAGAGGATGGACGGGTGCTGCTGGCTGCGTGTGGTAGCACACACCGAGCAGCTGCTCTGGAGTCTCCCTGTGATGGAAGCAGTGGGGAGACCGCTTCTGAAATGCTGGGTGTAATCTGTCCCACAAACACATTGTTTTTAATTGGAAGTTTAATAATTTCTTCACTACATATTTCTGCTGCCTGGTCAAAAACTGGTATCTAAAATTAGTTTCCCCAGATAAAGACATTTTTGTCATATTTGGTACATTCCTACCCAAACACTGAAAGCCAGCTGCTTGGGCTTGGTTACAGAGACGAATCTGTTTGTAACTATACTGTTAGCCCTGGAATTAATAGCTTTTTAAATCTGTCTACATTCTATGCTCATTTTTTCCATACTCAGAGAGTGCCAGAGGAAGCATCATAAGGGCTACATAATTAAAACCAGAAGTGCCTCCCAGTAAATGCTAATGACATTTCTAGCAAAAAGTAATGCCTTGGGGGACTCCTTGCAAATGAGCTAAGAACTCAGTGATTTTGCTTTTATGGGTTTTAACTGAATCTGTACAGTTGAAAGGAGTCTGGATTTGGATTATTTTTTTCATGTTAGTTGAAGTCCCCTGTAACTGTGGTCATCAGCTGCTGGGTAAAACCTGTGAGAACAGATTGAGAAGCCACCTCTGATTCTGTAGGTTTATCACCACGTCATTCCCTCATGAGGACATCACCATCGCGACCCAGTTTCTCTATTTACTCTTCTGGCTCTACACTGGTGAAAGGTGTTTGACTTCATGGAGTAAGAAAAGGGCTGGGGACTGGTGTGAGGAAAGGACCATAGGAGACTGGTAACCTTGTGGTCCCTGACGCCCACCTCTGGGCTGATGCCAGCAGAGGGTTTGAGGGCTGGCTCTGCACATCTCAGAGCTCTGCATCCTTTAGGGAGGAAAAAAAAGAGGTTGAGAGAGACTGAAATAATGTATTTCAAGAATGCCCACAAAAATTCAGCGGTCTCATAACGGTCGTGCTTTGCAAATTCTTCTGTGCCTGGTTTTCCAGGCAGGCATGGGAAGTTTGCACAGGGGGTTTTAAACTGAATGCTTTAGGAGACCGCTGTAACTGGTGAAGGCTTCCCATGGGCTGGCCACTGAGGGGCTGGCTGGAGGGGTGGGGGCTTTGGCAGAAAGGCAGACAACTGCAGGGAGGATAATAGCTCAAGATTAAACCCTTTTCTGTGTGGAGGGTGAAGAGGACTGGACTGGTGAGTTGCAGACGGGCTGCAGTGCCTGGCTTACATGCTACTGACAGCTACGCACCTAGAAGGGAAAGGGCCCCATCCTGGCACAGGGCTTCTCGCAGAGCTGCTTCTGCAATAGCAAACCAGGCTGCTGAGGTGCAAGCCCAGGAGGGAAAGATTTCCTTTAAAAAGACAAGCCCAGTTATGGAGCAGGCTGGGCTGGAGGTGGGTGAGCTAGAGTCCATTTTGCCAGTTCCTGGTTCCTACACCATCTGCCAACACCAACACCCTAAGTCCTGAAGAACTTAGATAACCCAAAATGGACAACTCTCTGCCAGACGTGACCTAGACCAGTGACTGTCTGGGAAAGGAGTGGTCTCAGTCACCGGAGCATGGCTGTAAGCCTGAGGGACCTCGCTGCGTGCTTGGACAAGTTGCCACTATGCTGGGAGCGGGGGGACCAAGTATTATTCGTGGCAGTGGAATGTGCTGGACACATCAGTGATGAGGGACTGCACAGGGCTACAGGGCAGAAGTTGTTAGCAAGCTTTTCTTGCTCCTAGCCAGCACTGGTTTCAAACCAGCTGGTGGAAAGACCATACAGAAGCGTACATCGCTCTTTGCTAAGCTTGTTCTTAGTCACCTCTGCTCCTGTAATGTTACTGGTGAAGTCCTAGTGATGAGAAGCTTCCCTGGGGCTCTTGTGGGATTTCCACAGTCAGTTGAGTTGATAGCAAAATTAGTGGGTTAACCCAAAGCTTTGGTCAAGCCTGGTGGTAGAAATCTGGTAGAGCTTGACCAAAGATAGGGCACTCAAAATTATTTGATCCGCAATTTTTTCCCCCTCTTTCTCAACTCCTTTTAGCAGTTGTTGGAGGAAATACAGCTAAGATTTGCATGAAATTTAATATGCCAGGTGTGCCTCAGTGAAAATATCTGCCACCTAGCTATGTTATTAAAGTGTCTTGGAACTTTACAATTTGCTAATAAGACACTGCATGACTTTCAGTGACAACAAGACCATTCTCTCAGTGAGATGAGAGCCAGAGTGGACAAACCAGAGGACAAGCAAGAAGCAGTACTCCTGTTGGCAGGGCAGTGGGCCAGGAAACTCTCATCTATTGGTACTTTTTGCTGAGACTTTGGCCAGACTCTGTTTCTGGAACCAGCTCAGTGCATCTCAGACTGGAGGTCATGGGATTTGCAGAAGGGCTTAGAGGCATCTTAGGGTTAGAGGCAGCAGCACAGCCCTGGGCAGTAGTAGCTCCCAGCAGCTCAGTCTGCTCAGTAGCCACCAGTTGCTGCCTGCACTGCTGCCAGCCTGGTGGGAGCTCCTTCGTGTCCTGAATCACCAGCAGCAGCTCAGTTTCTCCAGGATGGAGAAGTGAAAATAAGCTATAATTACCAGCCACAAGCATTTGCAGTATTCTCTCCTCCGGAGGAACTGAGCTGCAGCCAAACAGGGGTAGAAGCCAAAGGGTTCGGTACAACGCAAGGGTTTCTTAAACATAAGCTTATAGGCACACATCTGAAGTTTCCTTCTTGGCAGATGTAAGCTCTGAAAAATGTGGCACAGAGAGCTGGATGTTCAGTCAACCCTTTAATAAAAACCAGCTGTTATAAAGTCCAGGCTTCCTGCAAGTCGGAATAAATTTTGCCACCAAGCTAACGGGAGCCAGTGCTTCAGCTCACGTAGCTGGGAAATGTCAGCATGGAGAGAACCCACACGATGAATTTTCTTCTCCAATTTGAACTTTGTTCCTTCTTCCATCACCTTTCTTTCATTTCCCATCTCCATTGTGGTGCTGCATGCCACAGCATCCTTTCATAGCAGCTGGCGTCTTACAGCCACAAAAACGATCCTTGTACTGTACTTTGTATCTAGCTGCAAGTGGGACATTTTCAGAGGCTGCCTTCAATCTGATTATTGGACTTCAGAGAACAAGCCTAGGAGCTACATGGCGAGCTGAACTTCAGCGTCGCTGGCACTCTTGCCACTTTTGGTAAGAAGGAAAGCTAAAGCTGAGGTCAGACCCTTGTGTAAACCTCTGGTTGGTCACTGAAACCATTGAACCATCCAAAAAACACAGAAGACTTTCCCTCCCCCACCTTTTTTATATTTTTTCATTCCCTCGTTCATTTTGGACACAAGAATTATAGGAAAACTGCAATAAGCTATTTTCAGGGCAGCTACAAGTTTTTTGACTTGTTGGCATCCCAGTAAAATCTTGACTTGCCAAGGGCATTTAGCCCTGTATTTTGGTCCTGTATGAGGTCCAAGTTTCACAGTCATTAGGCAGCAGAGCTGATAAATGCTGTAATTTAGAGGTTGCCTAATGGAATCTTTTGCCCCAGAAGACATTCAGAGTAAAATCCACAGTGATGCTTAAAGGAAAACGGTAAGCTTTAAAATTAAAGTGTTGGGCTGAATGTGAGTAGAGAGACAGCTGCCAGGAATCATAGAATCATA
>VXBW01003652.1:120293-198624 GCA_013400375.1 Thinocorus orbignyianus | reverse complement strand
ACCCCTTGGATTTGGCTCCACAACTTGCTGCTCTTGTAGTTTGTTCTCATGATCCCTTGAGTCATGCTACGGTGCTGAGAGCTGTTCGCAGAAAAGTTGTCAAATAGCTCCTGTTTCACTCCCTGTGTGATTTAACCATTGCAAGACGAGGGGCATGACATTTATGCAAGTTAGTGGCCTGGAGGCCTGGAAGCACTGGTGCAAGCCTGAAGGATGATGAACTGTTGTGTAATGGAGAGCCAAAAAGGTACATTGAAAGTTTAATTACAAACACCTGGGGAGCAGTGGTGCTTTCAACTCCCCATTCTCCTTAAAATGTATGAACTGGCTTTGCCAAAAAATCCCAACATTTTTTTTCCATTCCAGCAGAGACTAAAGCTTTTCTAGGGGAAAAATTAGTGAAATGCCATGGAGGATTATAGGTAACACAGCACTGGGTTTCCCCGTTCAAGCAGGACCCCAACAGCTCAAAACCAGCTTCGAAGCAATCACATCACAGCAGCGACAGAAGCAACAAACATCTGATAAAGCCAGAGCAAGTTCCTTGAATTTTCAGACATCATGTGCAGTAGAAAAAGAAAAAAAATTTAAAAAGATCTCCTATGGTTTAAATAGTTCCTTATGCAAAAAATTCTACCTTTTTTTGGGCAATTTCTCAAAGGTCTTGATGTTTCTTGGGCTTTCTTCAAAGAACACCGACAGAAAGCCATCAGAAAATGAGTGCATATATAATAGTTTATAATACTCAAAATGAACAACTGTGAGGCCCCAGTCCAGGCCTGATCCACTTCTTTAAAATTAGGTTGGCCTGCACTTTTCATTTATTTATTCCCTCAGCAGCCCAAGGGAATATGCTTAGTGTGTGAAGTGAAGCACGTGCCCTTGCAAGACCAGATTTTATGTCATTAAAAGGAAAAATGTAATACTGCAAGTGAAGAAATGTCTCATTAGAATTGCATTTACTTCCCCTCAAATGTCAGCCAAGATTTTTTTCTTTTTAAACATATACCTACATTTTACGCTTCCAGAGATATGATGCTGCCAAAAAAGGGCACACAAGTGACCTGTGATACAATCCATTATCTTAGGGTGTGCTTGCAGCCTATTAAAGAAGTGACCGTGGAGAATGTAAGCAAAAGGGGTTATGGGGGGAAGAAAGAGGCGAAGGATACCTGGGAACAAGCCCAATTTACAAGAAACAAGAAGAAGAATGGTGCCAAGCATGAGACTCTCATCTTTGTCCTCACACAACTTTCCACCAAGAAATACTCTTCCCTACAGCCAGTTCCACCACAGCGATAGTTAAGGATCAAAAGCCATCCTGCACCCTTGAAAGAATGTTCTATTAATGTTGGTTTTAATAAATTGAGCTTTAGATGAAATTTCAGATCTTGAAACTACAGCAGAATTTTTTGGTTGGATTCTGTTCATATTTTCCTGTTTCCACATCCACATTTTGCTATAAGCAATAGGTTATGGTCAACTTCTTTTATGTTGGTGAAGTTTTACCTTCCCGAATTAGTTAAAAAAAGAAAGTGGGATGTTTATTGTAAAACACTGTTAGGAATTCCCCCAGCTAATCCTCCTTTGCTTCTCTCTCAAAACTTTGAGACACAAAATATTGCTTCTGGAATGGGAGAAGTCTGAGAAAAGCACGTCTCTTTCTGAACTCTCGGAGGCAAAGGCAGCCTAAGGAGCAGTTGCACAGTTGCACTGCAAGGAGCTGTTAGTCAGTTTGGCCTCCTAGAGACTACTGTGACAATCCAAGCCAAGAGAAAAATGTATTTTATTTACAACATGGAGGAAAGTTACAAAATGTTTCTAAAGATCGGTAGCTGCCCTGTGAATTTGCTCTCTACAAAGTTCAACAAGCAGTCAGCTGTTGAAAGAGCCTCTGAAAGTTTTCACTTTATTGCTGGCTGCTTCCCCTTACCAGCTATCTTCTTGACTGAGGTTAAATAAGGACAAGCCTTTAAAACGTTAGTATTTTAAAACAAGTTACCTTATTTTTTGCTGATTTGGCATCTATTTCCATGGAAACAGAAGCAAGAACTAGAAGCCAGCAGCTGAAGTTGGCTACACCACTGCTCTTGGCTTGTTCTACTTCCATTTCCATGGAAACTGATGTAAGATCAGTGCAAACAAGGCAAAGTTTGCACTTTTTTTTTTTTTTTTTTTAAATTAACCCTTTCTTGATTTTCCACTTCCAGGTTTGTTTGGTGCCAGAACTGCAGGCACAAAGCCACTGAAAATGAAAGGAAGAGCAGCCCAGGTGTCTTCATGAGTCTGTGCATGTGTACGTGTGCGTGCACATGTGCATGGTGTGTGCACTCCATTTTCCAACACGGGTCTCCGAAGTTGTCACCAATTTACTTTGAGGATGCTAAAAATCACAAGAAAATAACTAACACAGGAAAGTTAAAGGAGAAAAGTTAAAACAGCATGTCTGCCTCTCACAAAGGTAACCTACCTGTGAGGAGCTCCATGAGGCTCTGCTCTGCAACCAGTGCTGGTGCCCAGGGCACCCCGGCTGGCATAAAGGCTGCTGTGTCATGCAGGTGTTTCACAGGGAATGTGGCACCCGGGCAGGCAGAGGTGGTAGAAGCAAAAGCAACAGTGGAAGGAAGACGTGCATGGTGCAAGGGAGGCTGACATGCAGGATTGCCCACGTGGAGGTTAAATACTGAAGTAATAAACTGGCAGCGGAGCAAAGCAACTTGATGAGAAGAAATGGCATCTCCTCGCTAATTGCTTTCCAGGAGTTTTATAGAGTATTTTTCCCCTAAAGCCAAGTATGGTTCCCATTTTGACTATAATAACATTGAAAGTCAGATATTAATATTTCTTTTTCTTTTTTTCCTTTTTTTCTTTCTTTCTTTTTTCCTTTTTTAATTTTTCTCCCCCACCCCACCCCCCGCCCCCCAATTTGGCAACATGCTGGAGTATGTCACAAGCCTTCAAAGGTGGCTGGTAACATATGCAATGTAATGTACAGCCAAAGCATTGCAGACTGTGTTACAGAGTTTGTATGGGCTGGGGTTGACCACTGCTCACAGAATCATGAGCTATTCAGTTTCTCTTTGATTTCATGACCGAACTTGATCCAAGATTAAGTCACATTTAGGGAATTGATTCACTTGCCCTGCTTCATTAACAGGGATTTTGGTGCCTATCCTAGAAAATCTGCATCCAGACACATAAGCCCCAATGAAATAAAGCATTGAATCATGTACCTCAGTCCTCCACAAGCCCAAACAAATATAATTTATGTATATCATATATGCTCTACTGCTCCATACTGTAGGACCCGAGAAAACAATGCTTACATACAGAAAAGGTTTTCCAGATTTTAGCAGTCTACTTAGACGTGGGGGACTTTGGAGAAGTCTCCTTCATTCAATTGTTCTTTCTTATGAAATGAAACAAGGAGGCTAGTGGGAGTAAATGGATAAAGAGAAGGGTGGTGGCCTAGGTCACACATCTTGTTACAAAAACATTAAAATACCAGATTTATAGACAGAAGAGAATAGAAGGCAGAATTTTAAGAGAGCTGTGAAAAATTACAAAGAAAATCAATACATTTCATATCTTGACTAATATCTCCTTCCAATTAACACACTTCTAGATTAGGTCAGTTCATGTTTGCATCAGACACAACAGCACCTGGTCTGCATCAGTTCTGATCTCACCTGAACAGGAATCAATACCTGAAAATCAAAAATTAATGAGTGTAGAAAAGTGTCTCTGCTATTGTGACCTGCAGATGTCAGTTGCATGATAACAAGAACACTCCAGACTACAGGGTTGTATTCTTTGGTAGATGGGAAAAACAAAGGTCACTGCCCAGAGTGCACCTGTACTGTTAAAATTCATAGATGAATTCCCTGTCCTAGCACTGGGTATTGGTTGAGGCCACTCTAAAGGTTAGTCAAAGCAGCCTTCTTGTCGTTCTCACAAACTACTTGACTGCTCCTTGCATCCAGACAGCTGGAATGACGCAGCTGTTGAAAAATACAGATTGCTCTACCTCTCCCCCCCCCAAAAAAAAAAATAATTAACCAGAGGTTCCAGTCTGGTGGACAGAAAACAAATGGAGCCAAATACTTGATATTTAGAAAGAAATACACGATTTGACAAAGTTAGTAGTCCACCACTGGATCAAACATCTGTCATGCTTTAACCTTTGGGGGTATATTTTTTAAATATTTTTTCTTTACCTGGTAACTAGTTCAGAAGGAATCTTTTCATATCCATGTTTTAAATGTGTTTTACTTTAGTCTTGGAAACCAGGCTGCTTTTTTAACAGCTCCAGTTCATTAGGCAGCCCGGTCCGAGAATGCCTCCCTGTCATGCCATTTTTATTGTTGATGACCCTGTTTTGTCCTGCTTCTGCCTCACAGAGGAATTTGACAGAAAATCTGAAGTTACAATACCAAAAAGTCTGCATTATTTTTAATCCTTTTACATGTTGGGGCACAGAATCAATAGCACATACCCAAGAAAAATATTGTGGGTATGTCTTTCCCTTCTGGAAAACTTCATGATTTGAAAATATTTCTCCTTCTCTATAGAAAAAGGATCTTATTTGTTTATTTATTTATTTATTTATTTTGCTTGGGGAGAGATGCTTCATTTCTTTGCTGCAGTATCGCCAAAGAAAATCACGATGCATACACCAATGCTTCAATTGCAGTCACATGGACTTGAACTCCACATGAGGACCTTCTCTGCTGAACGAGCGGTCCAGGAGCAAAAGCACCACTGCTGCTTGTGTTTGTAAGGCCACTGTCAATGGAGGCCAAGTGCTCTTTGACAGGGGGCTTTGCTTCCTTTCCAGACAGCTCCTCCTTGCCTCTTTCCTGCATGGTTTGTGCATGGAGTGACCAGCACACCCTGATCTGGTGTGCAGCCAATTTTCTTTTCACTCTCATTTTCTTTTCACTATCATTTTTTTAGGCTCAAGATCCCTGTATCTCATTTTCTGTCTGTGGACATTGATGCACCAAAATCCGGGATCCTCTTCCACACTTTTCACTGCTTGGCTATAAATGCTGCAAACACTACAGTAGCTGATAGCATTTGGCGGCCTTTTGTACTGACATTTCAGCCTTTCATACACTAGAACTGGCCTTATCTGTTGGCCACAGTGTCTGAGGCTTTTCTTCTAGCTGGATTTTTCCTCCAGCTGCCTACCAGTATGCAAAGGCAGAGATTTCTGAACAGCAGACCTCCTCTTCTGCAGCAGAAGGATGGAGTCAGGGAGAATCAAAAAAATACCACAGATACAGAACAGTACTTATTTTTGTGTATTATGAATAGAGAAGATTGTCGATGCTTCTGATGAATTACATTCAGGCTTATCAAACATCAGGATCGATGTCCTGGTGAGGAAAAAAAAAAAAAAAAGGTAAAATTTTGATTTGTGTTTTAGTATATTCATTGATGCAAAATGTAGAAAAATCCCTATGCACACACACAAAACTTCAGGTCTTCTCATAGTGAATTGAGGTGCGAAGACACTCCGCCAACTCAGCTGTGGTGTTTGACACCACCCACACCATGGTGGCCCCTTTCTGTCTGTATTTGTAGTCTGGGCAGTGGGTTTTGTTTGCTTGCTTGTTTCTCCTCTCCTTTTCTGTTTCATCTTTTAGCAGGCAAAAAAGAAAAGGAAACAGGGTGGGGAAAATAAGAGCAGATAACAGAAGCTGTCCATTACAAATCCAACTGGAACAAAAATTTTCTATTGCAGATCACTTTAAAACAGATGTTTCTTTCATAATCATGCAATCTGGAGGAAAATGCAGAAAAAGGAAGTGATCGCATCCTCCCAAATATTACAAGTTTTGTAGCATTCAAAAAGACACTTGTTTTTTTTTTTGTTTTGAAAGAATTGACAATTTGTCAAGCCACTCTAGCTATTAATCCACAACTCCATCCTGAACTGGGATTGGAGTGATAAGCAGCTCAATATCAAGTCTGTACTTGTTACTTGGCAGTAGTTTAATGATTATCTTGGATGTGATTAATGAAAAATACTATTAAGAATAATCATGTCGCACCACACCCTAAACTGACTTCCACCCTGTCCTGCAAAGCTGCTCTGTGCAGCAGCCAAGGTCTTATCCGGGCTCTGCAGGCAGCAGGGCCCACTGAAGACCTCAGGAAGAGCAGCAGCCTCTCCTCTTCCAGCAAAAGTTTGATTTTTCCTGTATTTTGTTCCTTTTCTGTGAGCGGCAGTGAGATGCAGCCCTCCCGCAACCCACCAGGCAATACTCTGTTGCTCAGCAACCCAGTACCTGCCAAGAGGGCTCTTTTGCACCAGTAAACCTGGGCTGAAGAGGAAAATGAGGTGATGGTACACCAGAAACCTGCCACTTAGGTCTCCCAAGCAGCAAGGTCCCTATGAGCAGATGCAGGTCAGTAGCAGTGAGGACTCTGATGGCAACATCAGCTGAGAAGCAGCAGTACTGTACCTTCTGTTCCTCTGCATCTGGTCTGTTGATAGAAACCACTTCAAAAAGTTTTCTGCACTTGGTCTGTCTTTGATAGGGCAGTACCTGCATTTTGGGCCATGCGAGAAATTTTTAGAAATTACAACTTCTGTAAAACTAAGTAGGCCTTTCTATTAGGGCAACTGGCTCCATGTTTGCACGGGATCAATGGTGTTGTTGCAAGGTGTATGAAGGTCCCATTGGGCCATTTGGGCCAACCCATCAGCAGCTTCAGTATACACCACTTCAGTGCCCCAGAAATCAGAGCCACTATTCCCACCTGAACACAGGCAGAGCATCTACAAGGCATCTGCAGACCTGGATGTTCGCCACTTGATATCAATACCTACGCGTTGTCTTACCAGAAGAAAAAGAAAACAAAACCAGTATTGACATTACCTCCTGAACCACCTCTCAGAAGCACAATCCATCTCACAACATACAGCAAAGCATGGTTTCCTAGCTGCCATTTTAAGCTAGATCAGAGGTGTGCATACTCATGTTTTAAGCTTTGTTTTCAGTGCTGTGAGCAGAACTCTTTCCTACACACATCATCTGTGCTCAAGAGAGTCCAGCCTGAGCAAAAATGCTTGAGGGAACAAGGGGGCTCAGACGTTGGGGGCAAGTGCAAAAGCCAGCAGCAAGTTCAAGGTGGGGATGATGGAACAGCTCCCACTCTTCAAATAAAAAAGTTCTTTACAACACTTCAAGGTGATGCAGGTGTGGTACACTGTAAAAAAAACCCACAATTACACATGATGTTCCAGGGAAAGATAAACATTGCTTTACATGTGCCTAAACAACACAGAGGTGCATTCACAACACACTCATCAAGGCATCATTAATAGAGCAGAAACCCTGCTGTCCATGTAGTGGGGATTTGTGTCAGAATGCAGGGTTTGCTGTAGGAAAGGTCCAGTTACCAGCCCCAGAGGCTGGGTCACCATGGGGCAGTGCAGGCTGAGGCACTAGGAGTCCAGACCCTGGGTGTCTGCTCTTAAAATTACAAAGGAAAATTGAAGACCAAAGGCAGGGAATCAAAATATTAAAGAAACTGAAGGATATGCGTTTTATATATTACATAAAGATAAAGACAGATTGTTGATGTTTAACTTTGGTACTATCCAGCGAATTGCTGGGCAGGGAGCAATGTGAACATGGACAACGTTGCAGAGCTACCAGCAGGAAACGGTGGGAAGGGCTGGTTTCTGCAGGGAGGAAAAGGAGCAATATTCAGGCAATAAGAAATGCCAAGGATGAACTTCTGGATGTGGGAAGTGTTTAATGCTGGTGTGTAGCTCTGGCATGGCACTTTCCAGCAGCATATTTTAAAGAGCTTTATACTGGGACATAAGGTCAACTGTGAGCATGTGTCATGGTTTCAGCCAAATTTACCAAAACCAGATTGACAGATGGCCCTTCCTCCCCACAACAAGAAAGGAGAGGAAGGGATAAGAGAGATTTAGGAGTTTGGAATGAACTAAACTACTTTAACGAAGTATTAATACTAAAATTAAAGTAAGAAGAAAATAATGAAAATAGATACAGTATATGCAAAACCGTATGAAGCTCTCAGGATGACAATCATCAGCAGGCATCAGGAAAAGTCCCAGACTGGACTTGGTGATCAACTGGGTTTCAGATCTGGAGTCGGGAACGCTCGGATTGGGGTCAAAGGCAGACAAACAGGCAGGGTCCTCCTCAGATGCCAGCCATCAAAGAGAAAGAAAAATGACCCTTTAATCCCTCAGCTTTTATACTGAGCATGATGTGGATGGGATGGGATGCCCCAGTTGGTCAGTTTTGGGTCACCTGTCCTGTCCGCTCCTCCCTACAGGTGTGACCCCTCTACACTTTTCCACTTCCTACCCTCCAATGGAACAAATAACGAAATTACTTGACCTTGGTTGTTATAGCAAGGGCCTCTCTGCATACCATTCCTTGGTATAATCAGGTCTTATCACTGTGAGAGTGAATAGTTTTCTGAACAACATGCTGTTAATTTCAGAGTTTAGTTAGTTAGAAGAGGCCCAGCTAAAAAGTAAAATTGTAAAACAGAAAATTGGTTTGGTTTACCTCAAACCAGGAGAGCATGGCACAATGCAGAGCTGTGCAGTGAAAGCACTTGCTGGCATACCAGCACCATCCAGTCCTTCTCATTTGCAGTGCTGGCAGGGTTCCATAGTATGGAGTTGAGGAGAGACCCCAGATCTCCCAAGTGCCACAACTAGTGAGTGTCAGTGCTTGAAAGAGCTGCCTTGTTCTGTTAGGATCACACTCCTCCAGCAGCACCCTGGGAAAGCAAGGGGTGATTGCAGAGCCTAACGTGCACTCCTCAGCTCACATGTCCCTTAGTCCCACCAGCCTGCAGTTAAATGCTGGACGAGATAATAAAGGATGGCTACTGAGCACCTTTTATTTTCCTTAAAAAACTGTGCTAGGAAATAGCTTGCCCACGTAGCATGAATAGTCCAGTTGGGAGGATGAGAAGTCTCCAAAGCCTCAGTCTGCTCTTCCCTGCTTCCACTGTGAGATACAGCCCAGGAGAGCCTCCTATGTCAATCAAAACGTGATAGCTGGAGATAGGAGAGGAGCAAATCCTGGTGCCACCACAGCAGTACATTATGTGCTGTACTGTCTGAGGCCAGGGTACAACAAGGGACAAGGTCTGCTTTCCGGGCACCAAGCAGCTGCCTGCAGCAGCCTGCCAGGGCCCATGCTTGCAGACCCAGCCACTCTGGACCCAGGAGAGGCGTAGTCCTGTACCCAGCATCAGAGCCACTATGGGTAATCAGCAGTTTCCGCAACTTTCAAGTCTTTGGCCTAACGCAAACAGCTTTTGGGTGTGATCACAGCAGTTTCTAAGTGCATTCAAAACTTCTGGCAAGCTCCTGCATTAGCCCCTGTCCCTTTCTCTAGTCTCTTTCCAGTGCCAGGACCATCAGGAAAAGTTATTCAGAAGCACGCAAGTCTTGCTGAAAAGCCTCATTTTTTAAGAGCAGCTTAGAGGTTGAGCTGTTAAGTTAGCTGGGTGTTTTGGAAAGCTTCATGCTGTCCTGCTCTCCACAGCCTGAAACACCGCAGCACAATTGCTTTTAAACAACATTATTTTCAGGAAACAAAATGGCAATGATTCCACCTGACAGTCTTTTAAGCACTTCTGTGAGAAAGGGAAACTGAGCCAAGAAAGCATCTGAGAAGTTGGGCAGTGCACCGTCACAAATCTCCAGGAATAAAGTAATGCTAAGGGTCTGGGTTCTGGTAAAATGTGCGTTTCTGCCACACTATTATTCCCTCCAAATCAGTTTTTACTCAGTGTCCCGCACATGCCCTTTGCTCCAGCGACAGGATATCCTTCATTTGTCTGCACAAAGTGCAGACGAGCGCTTCTTCGTGTTGTTTTCCAAGTCGGTTGATGGGAGGGTCAGCAGGGGCCAAAGCAGCTGCACCAAGTAAAGGAAAGGTAACCATGGCAACTCAAGTTATCTGCATCCTCCATGTATTTCCTTCTCCCCACCCTACATCATATCTTTCCCACCCAAACCTCAAGCCAATAGAGCCAGTGACCAGCTGGCAGGATGGGGACTGTGGCAGGGTCTCCCGCAACCAGCGTGTCTTGCTGTGTTTTGGGGTTCACTGCTGCAGGCTGAGGTCATTAAAAAGAGACTGAAAGCATAGAGAGGGGTAACTTGCAAAAGGCAAAGCTCTCCGCTACTGTAGATGGGGCGCTGGATATGTTGCCTTTGCTCCAGAGTTGCAGATTCGTTGATGCTGCTCCTGGTTTTGGCTCTGAGCTGTAACCCTTCCACTGCAGCAACAGCTTCTCCGTCTGCGCCCCACGTCAAACCCAGCTACAATTTTGGCCGGACTTTCCTGGGACTTGATAAATGCAACGCCTGCATTGGGACATCCATTTGCAAGAAATTCTTTAAAGAAGAAATAAGGTCAGAAACTCAGCACAGTAATTTTTAAAGCATTCTGCATAGTAACTTGAAAGTTGCCTGTTAGTATTTCCAAGTACTTTAATGAATGGCAATACAAAGACTAACTTAGTGCCTGGTTTCCATTACAGCATCTAGTATTTTAATTAACATCTATAAGATGCTGCTTTCTGTCTGTTTTCTTTTAAAGCCACACAAACATGATGAGGCTTCAGCCCTGAATTACAATTCAAAAGCAGGAGTAAAAGACACAACTTTCTGCACGGAATGCAGCTCCAAAACAGTTCAAGGCAATGATGGGTGAAGGGAAGAGGGAAGGAAGAAATCAGCTTGGTTTAGATGTACTGGAAGCATTTTATTATGAGCACCTGAGTAAAGGCAAAGATGCTTTAGCTTTGTATGCTCCCAATTGACTATGTTAACTGTGAACATATAAACATGCGATATAATTTTTGTACCAGGTGCAACAACACAAACGTGCAGAATTTCTTGTGCATATTAACTGAGATCAAAAGAGGTCTAAACCTGCCTGAGGCATGATGACTTTTGCACATCAGGTTACCTACATGCTCGAAAATAGACAGGGCTAAATTATTAGTGTGCTTTTGGGAGGTTTCTGTGAGAACTTGAAGACGGAGGAAGAAATTGCATCTGCCTCAAAGTCGGTGAGACAGATGCTGCTCAAGCAGTCGTTAGACTGATCCAATGAGTTTTAGGCTCAAAAGCAGAGCATATCTGACGACAGCAGGGAAGATGTTGCCAGTGTATTTGAGGAGAAAGTTAAAGGCAGTGCTTGGCAGAGGAAGGGTTTATTGGGTCTGATATGATTTATAGAGCCATATGCACTTTTTTTAATAGATATAAAAGCCTGGGGGAGAAGAAATTATTACAGTAAAATTGTATTTTTAATGCTATAATGTAAGTAGTACAGTATTGGACAAATCACTGGTTTTATCTTAAACTATGTTATAAAATGTAGCATAGTAAAACCATAATGGTTTGTCTGGGATGGACTTGTAATATTGAACATCCATCCTTCTCTTGCTGCTGTTGGAAAAGGGCAGCTTGTGGCTTTGCTAGGCCAGGACACCCCTTGCCATGGCACACCAGGAGTCTCAGCCCTCGGAGCTTTGCTCTCTTGGCTTTCTGTCTCTCTTAGCTTTCACCAAGGGTGACATCAGGGTGTGTGGTAAGTAGGGTGCAGAGGCACTATGAAGGGCCAGGTCAGCACTTCTGGATTTCTCAAAACCTCCCCCAAAAAAGCAGGATGACTTTGTAATCAGTGCATTCTGATAGCTGAGATGGGCTGATGAGAGTCTGCAGGTGCGTTTGGGGTACAGGCTACCCTACACTTTATTCTTTGCAGCAGGGTGGTACGGGAGCTGACTCCTGCCCTGTTTCCCAACCTGCTGCAGCCCGTTTGTCACTCACCTGTGCAGGGTTTTCAGGGACTTGTCATCAGGTACAAAGCAGCTTCTGCCCGTGCAGCTTGGTGCAGGTGCACCTTCTGCGGTTATTCCTGGTTAGCCACTGGGGAGGCTGGGGCTGTGCGGCTTCCTTCAGCCCTGCTGAAAACAGCAGCAGCCCTTTGCAACAAGCAACTGCCTCTGGCCGGCCAGTGGCCAGCTGCATGCTGCAGTGTGGCACGGGAAAGAGGTGCTACGTGAGGTAAAACAGGAGGTCCCCTCACTGGTTTACCCTGGTGGGGGGGGACAGCAGGAAAGGGTTGTGGATGTGCAGAGGGTCTGAGCGGGATCTGGGAGTGTAGAATCAGACACATGGGAGCACGATGCTGCCGCCTCAGGGAAAGTAGAAGGTCTTCCTCAGCCTAAGACTTCTCTTTCTCTCTTGCGAGCCTGTAGTCACCTTCCCACAAATAAGTGGTAACATACAGTTCTGCTCTGAGTTCTTTGGAAAAGGTGAGCTTTTAAAGTGTTCTCCTGAACAGGTAGTCAGCTTCAGGCTTTTCTTTGCAGAGGTTAAACTCGTTCTCCCACTTGATTTCTTGAACAGCTGGGATATTTTGGCAAATATTAAACGGGTTAAACGGGGGAAATTTCAGTGTTGCTTATGCTCTTTGATCCGCCCCCACGTACCTTTTCACATGTTCACAAAGATGGATGGCACTTGGTGCTACTCTGTGTTAATCCTCATTAGAACAGGGTTCGTTAATTCTCCATCATTTCCGGGAGCTGTGACATGCGTTCACACTCAACTAGCGAGTAAGAAGATGTGGGGTTTGTTCCCAGAATGGCTGATGACTCATCTTGTGCTCTAGTGTGCTTTACTTCCCTTATCTTTGCCCACCTTTATCCATTTGTAAATGAGGATCCCAAAGCCTGACTACCAACTGTCCTGAGCGCAGAGTGCAGCAAAAGTTTTTGCAAAATACTAGATTTTTCAAAACACTGAGAAATTGAGCTGACCAAAACTATTTGCAGACTTGTGCTAACACTGGTGATGAGCTTTGGCTAAAAGTAATGGGAAGGAAGCCTGGAAAAGCTGGAATGTTCCAATTTGATGGGGGTTTACATTGCTTTTCTTGATTTTTGGTTTTAGGACCTGATTATTTTTTTTTTTAATTTAAAACTTAAAGTGCAAGCAAAATTATTTTGGCTGAAAGAAAATACTTCACTTCATCCAGGAAAAAAGAAAAATAAGTTTGATTTTCTTCAACGTTTAGTTCTGGTTTGATCTGCAATCCATAATCTGTGACTCAGTTATTCACACAGATCTTACTGAAAGTCTTAATTAAAGCATATTCAGGCCCTGAGCTAAAAGGCTTCATAAGAAACTGAAATATTGTTACAGCACAACTTGATGATGAATCTTGAAAGCATCTAGCACGTGTGCCAAGGCAGTGCCGCGCTGCCCAGAAATGGTGCCAAACACAGAATTGCTGCGGCCCGTGGCGGGTTCCCAGGCCTGTACTGCTCTCCCCCGGGAGCTCTGTGGAGGAAATCGCTCCATCCGCACTCAAATTAACGCTCAGCCCTGGATTTCACACATTCATGCGCCACTTGTATGTGGGAGGTGGTGCTTTCCTGGTATCTGCCTGACGTGAGCTCCCCTGAACACACAGGCTTAAGCCAAATCACAAGGCATATTTGTGCTTAACCTAAAAAAAAAAGAAAAAAAGAAAGCAAGAGAAACCCAGCCCATAGCCACCTCTTCCCTGTACGTGCCTGGCACACTGTGCCTGCTTTGCAGATTAGGCACTGGGAGGGGTCGTGATGCACAACAAATCACAGTGAGCCATAGCAACCATTCTCTGCTCTTTGGTACTAGCTCAAAACCAGATGGAAAAAAAAAAAAAAAAAAGAAAAAAAAAAAAACAAACAACAAATAAAACCAAACCAACCAAAATAAGACGTTTATTTTCATGTCAGATGCCCTAGTTGCAAGGAAGCTTCAATTTCATATCGGGCAAAATGCCTAAATGACTGAAATGCTTGAACCCCCCAACCTGCTTATGCAAGGAGCCAGTTCCTCTGCTTCTGGTCAACCTGCATCTCCACAGCAAATATTTTGAAGAACACAAGTGGCTGGAGCTGAAAGCCAAAGTAGGGCAACAATCTGCATTTTGGGGGGACAGTCTCTCCTCCCCCAGACCCTCATGCTTGCCCCAGACTTGAGCTGCACAGGGTCTGTGGTGGGAAAGGGAAGTGAGGTGCTGCCTTCAAGTGGGATCATGTGGAGGATGACAGTCCAACTGTTAACCTGACACTGCTAAGTCCACCACTAAAACATGTCCCTAAGCACCACACCAATACCTCTTTTAAATACCTCCAGTGATGCAGCCACTTCCCTGGACAGCCTGTTCCAACGCTTGACAACCCTTTCAGCAAAGAATTTTTTTCTAATATCCAATGTAAACCTCTCCTGGCACAACTTTATGCCATTCCCTCTTGTCCTATCCCTTGCTATTTAGGAAAAGAGACTGACACCCACCTTACTACAACCTCCTTTCAGGTAGTTATAGAGAGCAATAAGGTCTCCCCTCGGTCTCTTTTCTCCAGACTACGCAACTCCAATTCCCTCAGCTGCTCCTTGTAAAACTTGTGAGCTAGATCCCTCACCAGCTTTATTGCCCTTCTCTGGACACATTCCAGCATCTCTTTCTTGTAGTGAGGGACCCAAAACTGTACACAGTGCTAGACGTACAGCCTCACCAGTGCTGAGTACAAGGGAGCAGTCACTTCCCTAATCCTGCTGGCCATACTGTTTCTGATATAAGCTGAGCTTCTCATACTAGATCAGCTTCAACTTTTGGATTTGTTAATGTCTTTTCATCTAACGCCAACTAGCTGATACTGCAGGGAATCTCTTGCCTCTCCTGTTTCAGTTCTGAGCTATTGACTTTAATTTATGGTGAGGCTAAATTAGGATGAGCTTTCTTAAGCATTTAGGCAAAGAGGTTAGGGCAGGAGGCTTTAGAGGCAGGGAATGCATGATGTTGTCCAAAACAAAGGTCGGAGTTCAACCGCTTTCCAAGAGCAGGTTACAGACGTACTTACAAAACAGGCACTGCACTCCTCAGCTCCTGTATGTGTGGAGCGTGTGTGGGAAGGGCTGAGGGGGCTGCTGAAACAAAAAAAAAAAATCATCACAGCCTAATTATCCAGCCCATATGCTCCCCTCCTGTGCCTGTGTAGGGGGCGTAAATTAGTGCAAGATCTCCATAGCTACAGTGGTGCTGCACACCCAGGGCACACGTGTCACCATCCCTCCCATCACACCCCAAACTCTACCACTGTCTGGGCACTTCGCTCATCCCAGCTGCTAAAATACAGCCAGTGGTATCAGGGGATACCTGTTGTTTACCCCAGTACTGAGTAAAGCCACCACCTCAAAACAAAACATCACTTTGATATTCCCAAACACATTTGTTGTCAGGAGGTCTTGTTCTTCAGGGTCCCTTCAAATGTCGAGTATTCCTTTTTTTCCACCTTTCTCTAAGGTTAAGGGAATTTTAAAGTACCAGGGATTCCCCACAAATCAAAACCCTGCAGCCCACTCCCTTCCTTCCTTCCCTCTCTCCGCATGGCCCAAAAGACCCCATTTGGGTGTTTCGCCCCCTGCCCCATGCCACTGCTCACGACAAGGGGTGGTTTAACAGGGAAGCAAAGATGCACATTTTTTTCCAAAGTGCATTTCCTCAGCCAACATCTTCGGCTGTCTGTCCTCACCTCAGTGCCCAGGGCAATGGCAGAGAGTCCCTTGGGGTCAACACATGGCCAAGTAACCCTGGCGGCACCGGTGCTGTGCCTATGTCCATGTAGCTTGTTAACCCGCTCTCTGTGGGGGCTCTTGTTTTGGTTTGGCAGGTTTGACACCTGGCTTTCTTCTCGTTTAAAGCTGCCCCCCAGCTACCTGCTCAGCTACTCGGGCAACTACACCGACGATGCCAAGAGCTGGCGGATGGTCGACATCACCCGGCTGACCTCCAAGTACCAGCACGACCGGGCCGACAAGCGTATCTGCACCTCCCTGCTGAAGACCAAGACCTGCAGCCTGGAGCGCGCCCTGCGCCGCACGCAACGCTTCCAGAAATGGCTGAGGGCCAAGCGCCTCACCCCCGACCTGGTCCAGGTCTGTGTCCTACAGCACCCCCATGCCCCATACCAGCAAGAGGAGGGAGCCTCAGGGGCTGCCATGTGGTGTTTGGAGGGGAGGAAAAAGGGTCTGAAGGAGACATGGTCATGACTTGCCAGGTGGAGGGTGAGTTTGGGCGATGGCTGACCCTGCCTCTCCTGGTGGAGTGGAGGCAACCCCGCTATCCCCCTGCCCGAGCCCATCCACCATGAGGGAGAGGCAAAATTAGGTCCCAACAGGATGAAGAGCACTTTAGACCTGGGCCAACAGCCACAGGCAACACCATGGCCAGGCTGGCCAGGGCTGGGGATCAACCCTGGGAAGGCAGGCACTGGCTCCTGGCTTGTTATGCAGGCTGAGGCTGAAGGCCCATGGAAAGCTGTACTACCCACTGGTTTCAGGCATTGGTAAAATATAGAGCCATGCACACAAAAATGGCAACAGCTCAAGAGGGAATATTTCTGCCATTTTCTTTTCCAGGTTTCTATCATGTATCAGTGCTTTTTTACTTTTTTTTTTTTTTAATTTTCCTTTTTTTTGTTTGGGTCACAAAGCTGTACCCAAAAGGGCAGCCCATTGCTTGGAAGTGATTTATGATTTTGCTCTGGGCCAGGGGCTGGGGTGGCTTAGACCCCTCTGCTTGCGGCCAGCAGGGCGAGCGGCATGGGCAGTTGGAGCCAGAGCCTCAGATTCACCACCCTCCTGCTGTCTATAGCAAATGATCTCAGGCACGAAGAAGCACGCTGGCCTTTCTGTCACAGTCCTGGAGTGTCACAGGTGAAACCAGGACAAGTGCATGTGGAGGGTTGCTGCCACCAGGCAGAGAGGCAACCACGGTGTGTGGAAAGACAGACATGCAGGCAGGGATGAAGGGACACAGTGGGCAGGCTCCAGAGGAGAGCTGGTGACTAAGCGCTGCCCACACCAAGGGATGCTATGGGCAGCCAGGGATGGCCAACAGGCACACCAGAGTGTTTTTCAGCAGCTGGCTTGCATCTGAGAGCAAAAGCTCCCTGCCCAAATGCATACACTTGTCCCCATGCCATCCAAAGAGCAGCAAAGCATTGCAATATCCACTGGCAAGGGGCAGGTTCCAGGGTAGAGGCTGGACATCCTCTAAACAAGACCCTGAGAAGCAACGAAGGATTATTCTGGTAATTCTTCCCCCATTTCAAGAGAGTAGTGGCTGTGAAAAAGGGACTTTTTTTTTCTATAAAGGCAACTGCTTCCTCCTGCTTGCACGCTTCCGCATCCGCTCAGCTTTGCTGAGTGCTAAAGATATGTTACTTTAGTTTTTCTGCTCCTGACACCCAATGAAGCCACATGCCTGAGGAAGGAGAGCGGGAGACCTCATGCTGTAGCAGGAGCAGCACTGGTGCTAGTGCCTGATCTGCTCTGAGAGAGACTCGCTCAAGTCACCAACAGCCCCGCACGGCAGGCAAACCTTAAGCCAGCACTTTCCCAGCAGGATGACACGTGCTAAACAGGAAAAAAATTATTTGGAGCAAAGCTACACTGTACTTTGTCTAGAAACCTACATAATGGGGCTAGGGAGAGGGGGCAAATACACACCACTCCCCCCCAGGGCATCCCTCACCTGAGCTTGTGGGCTGCAGGAAGGGACACCTCTTCCCAGCAGCTTCCCAGGCACCCAGGACAGCATTGCAGGGGGCTGCAGGAGGGCAAGTCAGGGTGCCAGGTCCTCCAGGATTGTTGGAGTGTCCCAGAGGTTTGTGCAAAATCATGCTGTCTCCCACAGCAGTGCTATGAGAAACAGAAGAAGTCGAGAGCTTAAATTTGCTGAGCTGAGTGAAACAGTAACTGGGGAAATGTAGCTCTGTAGTATCTCAGATCTCCTGCAAAGTCAAGGCATTAGCTGAGCCCAAATCCTTCTCCTTAAAAGGCTCCTGACGTGCTATACAGCTTTCCCTGTACTGTCCTCTTTGAAACTGAATCCCCAGCTGAAGTGGTATGGTCACACACACACACATGCACGCACACATGCATACACACACACGTGTACATGCACACACACACACATGCACAAGCAGCACCTCGTGGAGACCCTGGCCCCACACCTCTCCAGTTTCTCACAGGCACTTAAATTTCCCAGCTCAACAGCGTGAAGCTGGGCTGAACCCGACTCCAGGGCACCTCCGAAGCCATCTCAAGGGTCATCCTAGGGTGATGTGCCCAGAAACACACACCCTGGAACATTTCAGCAAGCCCTGCAGTATTTTAGTTGGTGAGAGCACAGAAGGCTGCAGGGAGGCCCAGACTTTTGCACACTGGTGGCCTCAGGATTGTCTCACTCATATATTCGTGGTTCTTCGGTTCTTCAACATTAAGCAGGGAAATTTAAATCAAGATATAAATCCCTCCTAATAGTATGCAGGCTTGATTATACAGAGGAGCATAGCAATCCAAAGGCCCCAAGTCCTACCTTCCTCTCCTTCCTCCAAATTTCGGTAGCAATCACTGTCTGGGATCAGCCACGTGCTCTGCAAAATGACTGCTGGTGTCACGGTGGCCTGAATTGAAAAACAGCCTGTGACAATATTTCAGTCACTGTGTGAGTTGGCACGTGAGCCCCCCAACCAGCCCCATTATTTGGGCTACCACAGGTTACCGGGTGCCCTCCCACAGCCACTCCTTTCTGCCCACCCCACCTGCCCTCCTCAGAGACGAAAGCTGCAGGAGCACCTCTGCCTGCACCCTGGCCCTGTACCACTGCCCCTGACACATCTGCTGGGTGGGCACACATTGGTAACCCAGCATGAGCCATGGGAGAAGGGTTTCTCGGGGGGTACCATACATCACTGCAAAGGCTTACCTGCAGCATTGGCCTTTATGTGTCTCCCCATATTTTTGGAGGCATTAACAGCACACCACTGTTGATGCTCAACATGATGCTCACCCTATTTCACAAACCCACAGTCTCCCAGCAGTATCTGTACTTCCCTCCCCACAGTTTTTTCACATAGAGCAGTGCCAAGAAAAGCTGATGGGCTCAGGTAATTTTGTCTCATAGAGCAGAGAATTACGACAAACCGTTACGTGCTTGAATCAAAATGACAAACCATGAAGTAATGCTTTTTTGCTTTACGCTGCCTGCCCTGGCTGACCCAGCTATCAGCTGAGCTGCCTGCCACAGTGATTACTTCACCCACCAAAATGAAAATCATTACTGGACTCAGCAAAGTCTTCAGTGTTAAAATCCAGCCGCCCTCGGAGATGAGCAGGATTTAGCAGGGCCTCAGCCTGCATGGTAGACCAAGCCACCCACTGCTTCACCCAGGAGCCCATCACCTGCGCTTTGTGCTTTTCCTGTTCGAGGGGAAGAACAACAAAAAAAGTGAGATAGTTTCAGCACAGATCACCCGCAGGGCAAATTTACAGCCCTGCCTACAAAGTACAGCCTGGAAAATGCTGAAGGCAGGCAGACAAAAGCAGTACCAGGAAGAAAAGCCAGCCATTTTCAGCTCCTCTCTCTAGGATATACAATTTGAAATTATTGACCAGCACCTCCAGCAGCCCTCAGCAGATGTGCTGGCACCGTGATTATGTGGCCAGTATTTATCTCTTTGCTTGCAGCACATAGGCAGCAGCTCGCTGACCTGGCAGCCTGTCCATCCTAGGGAAGGACAGGCTTTATGGGGCTCCCAGAGCCACCTCTCAGACCTGCTACCTCTTTGAGCCTGCACCTCACCATCAGAGACCTGCTTCAGTAAACCTGCTGGCACCAACCACACCCAGACCCTTGCCGGAGGAGGATGATAGCAGCAGTGCCTGTGTTGGGGGCAAGCCCCATAGCTTCACAGAGTGTCCTCAGTTTCTCTCTTTTGAGGGTGAACAAACCCCTTGAATTCAAAGAGTCAGGAGCTGCAGGTGCTTTGACACCTACATCCAAACATTTCCTCTTGGATCTCACCCCAGCCTTGGTCATTTGGTGAAGCTGCGCCCAGGCAGTGGCGTGTGGGGCAGGAGGCGGCAGTGCTCCTGAGCTGTGCTGTCCTCAGTGTGGCTGAAGATAAAGTGGAGTGAAGAAAAGTTGTCTTCCAGAAGTCATTTTTACATCAGAGTGAAATCTGGGTGAGTCCACAATCGATATGCAGACACAGGTGTTTAAAATTGTCACCTATGTGGCAGTAGGGAAAAAGAAATCACGTCTGAGTGTAGGTAGCCGTTGCAAGAACTACTCATTGTCAGATATAAAAAGGTGGCAAATTAATCCAAGTAAGTAAGAAGCTTTCCGTATCAATCACAAACAAGACATCATGCTATCTGTCAAGTCACACTGCAAATGACTTAAGAAATTCTCAGATAAATCAGTGTCTCCAGTGTTTCAATTATGTGTTCTTCAGGTTTTTCTTCTGTTGACATTTTTTTGTCTGATAGTTGTACAACTTCAGCTCCTGTTCTGCTGTAGGGATGGAAGGGGAGGCCCTGCTCTGCCATAACACTAGAGCAGATGTTGAGCTTCATGCATTTGGATAGCTCTCACCCCACTGCCCAGCTTTGATGGATCGGGGCTTCATTAAGTCATAGAAAGCCACATTGATGGTTGATATAAATATGGCACCTCCTCTGCTCCTGCACTGTCCTTAGTATGCCTGAAGTTGTTCCTTGGGAAATGAGCAGCAATGACCATTACATGCAGCACAAGTCCATCCTTGTATTAATAGGATGAGCTCTGACGTTGGAAAAAATCCTAATTACAACTTACATGCATTTTTTGCCACCGTGATTTCTGTTCCTGCTGTATACCCTTAAGGGTCTCAGCTTTTGCGTTGCAAGCTCCTGGAGGCAGCAAGGCTTTCTAACGTTGGCTGCAAATATTTGCATACAAGCCGAGCTGTAAGACAGTTGCTCCACCATTTATGTCTTCTTTAACACGGTTCTGTTCTGCTCAGTTTTTCTCACTTCTCCTCCAAAGGGAAAGTGACAGAGTCAGCCGCAACATTTCTGAAAGTGCTGTGAGACAGAAATCCATAACCAGCCCTTCCTCACTGCTTCTAAGGTTTTAGATACTTAGTTGAAAAAATGTTTTCTTGATAAAGCTGCACCAGAAGAGATGAGTGTATGAAGACTCATGACTAGAACTGGGAAGAATTATTTTTTACAAATGTTTTATTCTCTTGGGGAAAAAAATGGTGAAACACAGCTCCAGCTGGGATTGAGTTTTTCAGGTAGCTTTTACCAGCTATTGGCAACCAGGGCTTTTTTCATGCAACCAATAGCCAAGGAGGGAGCAGTTGGGACCTCACTGAGTCCAGCAGGGAGGCAGAGGAGGAAATATAGGAGTTTCAGTCCCCCCTTCCACCTCAAATCACAAGAGCAGCACACTCCTTTCCTCATTTCTTCATCATGGCTAGGTAATTAAGTGTTCTATGCCAAATGAACAGCTCGCACAGGAAGTTCTGAGAGAGACCTACCTCAGAGTTACCAAATGACTTGAGGAGTTCCTGAGTCAAATCTTTGCTCTCAGCATGAAAGAATAGTAGGGAGCAATGTGAGCTCCAGTACCCTTTCTTCTGAAGCACATCTCCCAGCCATTGGATAAGAAAAAAACCTCAAAAGAATAAATTGGGCTACTCAGATCTTTCGGAAGAAAAAGACTTATTAAAAACCCAATTCCCTTCCCCAGGAGAGACATGGCAGGGCAGCGTTTCTGCATCACTATGGGCAAGTCTCCATACATCCACTCTCCTTGGCTATGAAGGATGACTGACTTCAAAACAAAAGTCTTTTTTGACCGTGAACATATAAATTTCTATGGCATTTATTGCAGCCATAGATTGCCTGTTGCAATTTTACAAGCCAAACCTGCAAACTTGAAAAACGAAATACAGTGATGATTGACTCCATCAGCCCAACAGTTCTTTATTTGATGTTGGTATTTACAAAAATTATGTACGGGCTATTAAAATTTTGTTTTTATAGTTAATGTGCAAGTTTTTAAGAGAGAGGATATATCCTGTGCTTGTATCCACACGCAGTGTTTATTTACACTTTTAAAGTATGTTTACTGACCTCAGCAAATTGCATTTCCAAGAAAGCTGTTCACAGGCTGAGCAAATAGCGAAGTGATCCGGAGACATTATTTAACAAGGGAAGTGACTCACCAACTTAATGATGGGGAGGCCTCCACCAGCAAGCTGGGCTGCCAGGGCTGGAAACCTGGGCAGAGAGAAGAGCCCCGCTGGCACAGAACAGCATGGTGCCACTCAGCTGGAGGGAAATGAAGCAGGTCTGCAGCATCCGCAGACTTTGTGGCCATGCCACAAAGACTTTTGGGTTGCCATTTTGGAAACCTGAGCTGTAAGCATGCGTTTTCAGATGGCAAAGGTGTTTTTTCCTAGGAGGGTCTTTCTGTAGAGATCCCTCCCTCTGTGTGCCTGTACCCATCAGCAGCTGTACCACAGGGGACAGAGGCACAGTGGGCAGAGCGTAGAAGCACCCATAGCTCTGGAGCAGGCCAGGCGCATTGCAACACCTCTGGCTGGAAAAAAAACATCTTTTTGTCGTGTTTTCCCCTCTCACCAGGGCCTGTCTAGCCCAATGCTGCGCTGCCCGTCCCAGCGTCTCCTGGACAGGATAGTGCGGCGTTACGCTGAGGTGCCAGACGCTGGCAGCATCTACATGGACCACCTCACCGACCGGGACAAACTGCGCCTGTTGTACACGCTGTCAGTGAATTCACACCCCATCTTGTTACAGGTACGTACCACCTTGCCCCAACTTGAAACACCACCCTTTTGCAAGCAGACCCTCACATGAGATGTGCCCCAGGCCCCAGCTGCAGTGGAGTCCCAGCCCTGGCCTCTGGCAAGGTCCCCAGCCTTCATAAAATGCATTTCCCCTATGGGTTTGGGTGGCTGAAGCCAGGTAGACTCCTACAGTGTTCCTTGCATCAGCCTGTGAAGTTGTGGAGAGATACGAATGGCCAGCCCCTTAAATAAAACATAAGGCAGATGGGTTATTGCACTAGTGCACTGTGAAAGCCAGGGTTTTACACATCCCCAGTACTTCACAGTGCTATGTTTGCATTGCTAATGTATTACTTAAAATCACAGCCTCTTTATAAAACAGAAAGTAGACACTTTACTGCGGGAGGACCAAGATGCAGTGCTGCAGTTGAACATGGACTTGGGGAGCACTGATTTCCCAGTCTCTGTGGAGCTAGTTACACACTGGTAACTAGCTCTGCGGCAAAGTGCAGCTTTGCAGAGGTGTTTGGTGGAATTCCAAACACAACTGAGCTCCGAGTTTGAAGGCAGAGAGCTGGGAGGGCTCGCATTGCTCCCCTGGTCCTCTGCTGAGACTCCTGGTGTGTGGCTCTTCTCTTTCCTAGGAAGCAGCCTTACCCTTCCCTCCCCCCTCCCCCCCACCACCTTTAGTCCTCATTTGTATTTCTTTCAACCCTCTGAGATTCCATGAAGAAGAGAAGCAGTGGCAGAGTCTATCTCCTGCCCCAGGCCACCACTGCCTGGGGCCTACCTCGTCCCAGTGGGAGGGAATGATGCTCATGCTCTGGGAGTCCCACCCAGGGGTCATTCATGCAGCCCAGCCACAGCTCCCGGCTGCAGCTCTCAACACTGTAAAGATACAAGAATGCAGCTGATAGAGATGAGAAACATATGCTGAAGAGACATGTCTCTTTACATGGGTACCCGAAAAGCCTTCACAGCTGAAGGGATAAGTAACCTTAAACATGAAACTGGATGAGTTCATAGCCCCGATCTCAGCAGGGATTAGGGGTGCTGGTTAGACAGACAAGTTATAATGTAAATGCCAGAAAGCTTTGCACTGGCACAGCTCAGCAGCCATGCAGTTTGGTTTCTACCTGGGATAACTGCCCTGCTAACACAAGCTGCATGGAGCCCAGGTGTCCCCACTGTAGCACGCACCCAGCACTTCTGCCCCCGAGACTGCAAAATCTCTTACGAAACAGCCAGGCAGTTCTTACAAATTAACAAAAACCCACCTCACCTCCAAACCATGGCCTCAGCTACACAATGCTCATTGAGGGACCCATCAGAGACACCTAAAATTAGCTCTTCAGTGCCTAAAAGTTTCATGAATTTGAACTCTATTATTATCTTGCACTTTCCAGTTTGCATCCCTCGTGGAATAGGTCTTGAAATACCAGATTTTTCTTCCTTTCTTATAAAAGAAGAAAAAAAGGTAAAAAATAAAAAAGAAAAGAAAAAGCAACTTAGCTGCTCCAAGATGGAGCAGTGCCTTCCCTGGCTACTGGAGCAGGCTGGGGTGAGGAAGGGTAGTGGGCTGCTTTAGAAAACAAAAGATGACAATCAGCATTACTACTTGAAGCCATCTAGGGCACTTGAAAGTCCTAGAGATGTGAGGTGGGTCCACAGGCAGAGCACAGTGGCCTGAGGGTAGGGGCCATCCGCTCATTCCCATTCTCCCTGACAGATCTTTCCTGATGTGGAGGGATGGCCCTTCCCACGGTACCTGGGCTCCTGCGGGCGGCTGGTGGTCAGCGCCAGCACCCGGCCCCTGCGTGACTTCTACGGTGCAGCCCCCGAGGTGGCCGCTGACCTGGCCCTCCAGCTCCTCGCCGTCCTCCGCTCCATGGGCACCAATGACCTCAACTATTTCTTCTACTTCACCCACGTGGATGCTGGCACCTTTGGTGTGTTTAGCAACGGGCATCTGTTCATCCGGGATGCCAGCACGCTGGGGATCATCGACAAGGAGGAAGGTACTCAGCAGGCTCCATGGCTGCGCATCTGTCGCAGGAGGGCTTAGCGGGGCAGGGGGAACAAATTTGCCACTCTCGGCTTTGCTGCTGATTTTTTTGTTTTTTAATCAACCAAACATTGCTTGTTAAATTAAATAATGAAAATTTCTCAGAGAGAGTTACTTGACAGCAAAAGCATCAGCAGCTCCTGCCAGTCTGGCTCTGAGTCAGGAAGATAATAAGTGTTTTGTTTGCATGGTCAATGGTTTGGTGACCGATCATGGACACTTGCATCCTGCCCAGCCCCCACTGTGGCTAGCAGCAGCATTCAGGGTGCCCGCTGCTGAATGGACTCACTTGAAGCCTTCCTAAGCCACCTCTTTTAAAACTTTTGCCCCACAAATGTCATTATTTGAAGGTAGAAGTTTCATAACTTCATTTGATTTCAGCGTAGGGTCAAATCAGACTCTTTTTAGGTGCATTTACTTAATTAACTAATCATCATTATTATTATTATTATTACAACAAAATCCTCCTTTTGTCATTTTTACGTCAAATCAAGGGTTACTATTCCCTTTTCACAGGTTACATTGGTCTGCTCCTGGAAGGAGAGCTAGTCAAAGACTATTCCTTCAATAATTTAACAATTTCATTTTGAGTGTTCAAAATTTCAGAAGGCCTTTCCTCAGGTTACATATTCAGCTGAGCAGATCTCAAAAATGCAGAAGCAGCTGTCAGAAAATTTTCCAATGGGTTTCTTTTTATTGTCCCAACAGCCCTTGCTGTTGACTTGACTCCAGCTAGATGAGCTGGTGTTGTAGTTTAATAATTTTGGGTAACACGGAAAAATTATGGTTTTAATGATTTGTGGTAGTTTTTGTAGGAACTCCATGGTTTAGGTTAGTACTTCAGTTCTTTTCATTTTTTCTGAATCAGTTTGACTCGACAGGCTCCTTTCCAGTTCCTCCGTCAGGCTGTTCTGCAGAGCTCTGTCATTCAGAAAAATATATATATTTCAGGAGTGAGAAAATTGGCCCATAGACAGCTATAGCTCACGGATTACTTTGTGGTGAGACAGCAGTATCCTGTAGATAGTAACAAACCTTGCATTAATACAGAGGTACAGACATATGTGATTATCCATAATTTCACTCCCGTGCTTCTAACAACTGGTTTAATTGTCTCTAATAGGGAGCCAGCTGATTGACGGCCAACAGGAGTATAAAGATATATTTAGCTGTTTGACTGTGGACTGCCAGTCTGCATTTGTGTCCTGTAACTCCATCAGAGAGAAGCACAGCCTCGTCATGGTGTGTCAAGAGCTTTTGCCTAAGCTCCTGAAGGGGAAATTCCTGCAGCCCGTGCAGGAGAAAATAGACAGCTTCTTGCAGCACTGCGCCGATGGCCTTGCTGATGACCAGGGCCTCAACGAGGCAGTTGCAGAGCTGGAGGAGATCCTGAAACCTCTACGGTCTTGCGATTCCCGTTTTGCCTACCGCTATCCTGACTGCAAATACAGTGACAAATACTGACGACTTCAAAGAAGGAGTCCCCCGGGAAGGATTGGGGCAGTGCCAGCCCCTTGCCAGTACGGGAAGCAAGAAGGAACCAGGATAGCTGGGAAGAGCTGCACCAAATCTGAGGCTTCCTCATCAAGGTGGAGGATGAGGAAGCAGAATGCACATAGGATTTATTGTTCGTTGCCCAGAAATGCATTTGTTACATGGGATGTTAGACGTGATTGTAAGGCTTATGGATTATTAGCATTATCATGAGTGACAGGAGCTACAGGATTAATAAATCTTATTCACATAGCTTGGCCTTGGAAGAGTTTTCCATGCCATCCGTTAAAAAGAAACTGTTCGAAGGCAGCACACTCATAACTAGCTAGATAGAGGAGCTTTATGACCAAGAATGTCTTTCTGATCAAGATGATATATTCATAATGTGGGATGGATGGAAGCATTTAAGACTTTCCTTGTGGGGATTTTTAAATCATAGATAAACTGAATCACTGGATCAGTTCCACACCATCACCATCACAGGTCACTTTTATAAAATATTTAAATTTTATTCCTTTTATGACACACAGAACAGAAAGACATAATCAACAGCATTAAAAAGCCGAAAGGCACCATGTCTCTTGAGACTTAACTTCTCTAATTCCCAAACATAATTACTTTTAGTCTTTCCTGAGTTGGTGGGCAGTAATTAGAGACTAATAAATATTCTTGGTTTAAGACCAAAAAAGCCCCAACTCTGGGATGGGATTGTCCAGTAGATATTTTCACATTTTTCTCTCTAATGAAAACTGAAGGAACCATTTGCACAAAACCATCTAAATGAGAGAAATACCTTAAGAGGAGGAACAACACAAGCAGAGGATGAGAGATTAGTTTACCCTGAGCCTGATGAGACTTGCTGAACACCCACTACTCCAGTGTAGGTGGTGGGGCACCCCTGAAGAGCTAGGGAGGTCTAAGTCCTGACCAGCAAGAGGTACAGCCATCGCCATCTATCCGCCTTTTCAAAGCAGGGATCAGTAAGCAGGTCTCCAAAGGAATGACACAGGCATCTAATATTTGGGGTGGTGGACTCTTTTTTCACAACAGTGGTCAATCCAGGGCTGTGTCCAGGTGTTTCATTTTGTAAGGGAAGGTTGCAGAAGTTGCAGAGTTGCAAACCACAACTTCCTCACCCAGCACCTGTCAGCCCCATGCCATGTGCTCCCCATGGAGCATTAGAGGCCCACACCAAACCTTCCCTATTGTCTAGGGGACTGCCAGACCTCACCTGGGTTTGAGGTTTTCTCCTGGGATCCAGGTGTGTGGGAGTCACCAAGAAAATTTGACTGAGCTGAGTCAGAAACCAGACTCTCTGGATCCCCCATAAGTATTTTCACTGCAGAAACAGTCTTCATTTAGCCACGGTTCAAAAAAAAAAAAAAATCAGTAACAGCATAAAAACAGAAAAAGATGTGAGTACACTTGCATTGCTAATTGTTGTATGGAGTTACCAGGAGGAGGAATGCAAGTCAAGATTTTGGGTTGACTGTGAAGGGACTCTGTGCATGCAGATCACCCAGCCTGGGGTTCAGGGCAGGTGCTGTAGACAAATTAGGCATCCAGCATCCAAAACCACACACCTGTCTGACACTGGGAAAATCTGACCCAGGACATATATTTTGCCTTTTCTGCTGGCATAAAGTATCAAGAGCACCTTTCACCTCTCAAGAAGGAGAAACACTGAAAAAAATTTGTAGGTAAATTTAGCTCCAAGCCCAGATGGTCCAACAGCAAAAATGTTTAAATATACAGCCCAAGCTATGGCTGTGGCCCTCTTTCTCGATTTCAGTCTATTTCTACATTGTGGCTCTCTTCCAGTAAGAAAAAACATGTCCTTCACTGAGATCCATAAGGCTGACTAACAATCTGTTTTCAACAGTTTTTCTTGAATCTGTCTGCATCTCCAATCTCTCGATCTGTGATTTTACCTTAGAGCTGGGCATTAGCCCCAGGCCCCTTCTCCTCCCGTGAGTCCTCCTCCTTGGTGCCAGAGGCTGACCTCCTTGCTCCAGGCAGGAGGAACTCCTGCTACACCACTGCTCTTGCTTGGGTCAACAGTGAGGTGCTTCCCACCCTGGGCTGCCAGCTGCCAGCATCCTCTCGGTGCCAGAGGGCAGCTTTCTCCATGCAGTTGTAACTGGCTTGATCTGCCCATGCCCCAGCAGATTGGCAAGCTGTAGTCTACAGAGAGGTCTTTGCAGCTGCCCCATGACTCAAGGCCAGCCTCTGGCTCAGCACTCTTTGGTTTAGCAGTGGCTTGACTTGCATCGGAAGGAGGAGCAGCCCTTGCAACAGGGCTCCACACAAGGTTCACTCCTCTCCCTTGTGTCCTAGGTATTTTCTTTTCACCACAGACATTTTCCTTTCACAGAAGCATAGAATACTGGACTGGAAAGGACTTCAAGAATCACCTGATCCAACCTTTCTTGGCAAAAGCACAGTCTAGACAATATGACCTAACACCCTGTCCAGCTGAATATTCCAAGTGTCTGACGTTGGGGAATCAAGCGCTTTCGTGGGAAGATTATTCCAATGACTGATTGTTCTCATTGTGAAAAATTTTCTTCTGTTCAGTCAGAATCTCCCCAGGAGTGGCTTGTACCCATTACCCCTCATCTTTTCCATTCAACTCCTTGTAAAAAAATGAGTCTCCATCATCTTTGTAGCCACCGTTTAAACACTGGAAAAGGATGATAAGGTCTCCCCTGAGCCTTCTTTTCTCAAAGCTGAACAGACCCAAATCTTTCAGCCTTTCCTCATGCACCTGGCTTCTCAATCCTTTAATCATTTTATGTGGGCCTTCTCTGGATACTCTCTAGATTGTCCACAGGGTTTTTGTATATTCTCTTCTGAAAATGAGCCATTCATCTACTGTATGGCTCTGTGTGAAATGTCTCCTGGGCAGTAGAGCATCTCTCTGCTCTTGAACTAGTCCATGGAAATGCAGAAGTGGGTCATATACTCAGAATCTTAGAGAATGGTAGGAGCAAGCCCAGATCTCTCAGGCTTAATCCAACTGGGCCAAAGGACTGAGAGATGTCACACAGGACTTGGCTGGGCCCTGAGAACTATTAATCCTAAAATATCAGCTGAACAGACCGGAAGAGTCATGGTCATACTCTGCTGCTGGACTCAGTTGGCAAGACTGCAGAGAAGTCTTGAGACATGTGACATCTATTTTTACATGCCTTGATTCAAAGTTGTTGAAGCTGGAAGGAGTCACCCCACTGCTTTCAATAGACTTCATTATGAATTTTAAGGAAAAACAAAACAAAACAAAAACACACAAAAAAATAATAACCCAGAATTATGGATTTAAAAACTATTAAAGTGTGGGGAGCTGTGGTGACCACCAGTTTCTCTTCAGTCATCAGTAGCAAAGACCAGGCCCATGTAAGACCATGACTAATATGCCAGCCATAAAATCAGTCCATGGCTCAGAGAACCATAATTTTCCTAAACTAAATCTCACTTCCCTATATTTCCTTGGCTGATTTTTTGCATTGCCATTTTTTTTCTCTTAGTATTTTCCTTTTTCTTGGCAGTCAGGCCCTGGAATCAGTGCCCACCCTGTCTGCCAGCTCCAGTCAAACCTTGAAATGCTAGTAGGCCAAGCTCCAAAAGGATGTAAAATTAATTTATAAATGGTAATTATTTTAAACCTAATCCTTCCCAAAAGAACTCTCGAGCAATTTTTTCCTCTCTGCGTTCAAGTTATTTCTTATGGTGGCTTTGTGTAAACCTTTGTTAACTCTTCCTGGTAACAACTTCAAACATTTCCACAGCAGGACAAGGATGACAGAAGTCTTCTACTAATCTCATGGTCAGTCTCAGCGCTTCCTTTATTTGTGGGTAGTTGGCAGCTGTCTTTACACCCAGTCGTTTATCGGGTACCAATATTGGGTGCCCCATATCCCAAAGATTTTTGAAGTTTTCATGTCAAAAGGTTTGTAAAACTGTATTTTCTGCTATGTTTTGTCTAGCCGCATATTTTAAGACTGATTTCTCAGGGGATGGGAGCTGTGTACCAGCAGCCCATAGCAAGCAACAGTCCCAGTTTCACACGCTGTAGTTCAACGATCCTCTAAGGATCATCTTCAGTCGGCACCTTTGTATATGTCCATGGTGTTTGCTCTGCTCCCCCTGCCCCACACAGCCCCTTGGCAAGGAACGGTAGCTGAGGATGGCATTAAATTGTAGTTTTCATGCACTGCTCCCTCCAAAGATGGCAGCATTGCCTGAAACAGGTCCTAATCACAGGAAGTGGAAAATTGGTAAAAATTGCTTCCCCTCCACCAGCAATGTACCCAGTGCCCATTTGCTCTACACCCTCACCTTCATTCATCCACCTTCTTACTCAGACATAACTGATGCACGGGGGAAATGGCACTGAGATGCACGTGCTCCCAAACATGACAGGTATGTCCGTGTCCCTTGGCTCCAGGCTGTTCTGACACCTCCTGGTACCTCCCAACCAGCACCCTTGGCCAGGGATGCTGTGTATTGCCAGGAAAGCCCATGCAGGCATTTGAAATCAAGTTGTCTGGAAACACACAGAGCACTCCAAAATCTTCTGACAGGAGCTATTCTCCTTATAAGTGGTCCTGGAGAGTGTTGGAGGTCCAGGTTTTCCACTCCATAACTTTTGGGGGTGCTAATTTCTTGTCTCACTTTGCATCCATTCCACCTCCCTCCCAGCTTCTCACAAGGGGCTATCCAGAATATATTGTGGCAGAATATTTTGGAAAGCTTAGGATCAGCACTCAACAGCTCCTGTCTACAGCAGCAGCCAGATAAGCACATTATTTGCAAGCTTCTTTCTCGCAAGCTCAGCCAACAACAGTTGTTTGCAGGTGCTTTTTATTTGGCTTCCGGTTTTCCGAGACTTTAAGATGCACTTGGGTCCCATTTGCCAATTACTCTCAACAGCCAGGTGCTCCAGATACTTTATTGCTAATACTTTTTAAGTGAAAGCTTAGAAAGCTTCTTCCATTATCACATGAATACGGAGAGTAGAGCTTTAACAAAAGAATTGAATGTCATGAGAGGTTACGAAACCACAAAAGCCAGTACCACGGTACTAAGACACATTCATTTGATTAGTAAGTGAGTCTAGCCACCACTACATCCTCTGTTTCTCTAATTCAGTGCTGAAAGGAACTTGGTAGCCATCCTCAAATAAAGAACAAACAAACGTGAATTTCAGGGAAAGGGAAGTTAAATTAAAACAGCTACTCATGGCAAGCCCACAGAATGGTTGAGGGAGGTGAGCTCAGTTTCTTCCTTATGAATTAGAAAAAACGGCCAAGTTCATCTGCTCTTCTCCACATGAGGATGGCCTCAGCCAGAGGGTGTTGGTTGGTTTTTAGCACTGCTCCCCAAGGAAGACTTAAACAACTTCCAAGGGGTAACGGTTTTAAATTGGAAGAGGGGAGATTTAGATTAGATATTAGGAAGAAATTCTTTCCTGTGAGGGTAGTGAGGCACTGGAATATGTTGCCCAGAGAAGCTGTGGATGCCCCGTCCCTGGAAGTGTTTAAGACCAGACTGGATGGGGCTTTGAGCAACCTGGTCTAGAGGGAGGTGTCCCTGCCCATGGCAGAGGGCTTGGAACTCGATGATCTTTAAGGTCCCGTCCAACTCTGACCATTCTGTGATTCTATGATTCTGTGAACTGGTAAGAGACCCCCAAGGAAGGGTGAGAGGCCCAGAGGTCCAGAAAAAGTGAAGAGGAGAAAAGACAGATAGAAAGCTGGAGAGGGTCACCTGATAAAGACCTTCAAACAGTTTTTTAAAAAAGCAGTAAAAGGATGGGGATAAGCTGTTCTGCATGTGAATTTATGTGGTAGTAGGCTAGATGGGCCACAGTAGCAGTAGTACAGAAATGGATAGAGGAGCTGCAAGGTCTCCACTGCTAAGACTCTGGAAGCAAGAGCATAGTGACATGGCTGAACACGGCACCAAACCGGGCAGGAAATTGACCCTGAGACCACTGGAAGTCCTTCACCTGTACAAGAGGTGGCCATTGAGGTGGCCAGACAGCGCCACCTCAGTTCTTTCTATCATGTGTGATGAGCTGTCAGCCCTTAAAACTGTGATCCACACGGCTTGCATGGAGACAAGACTTTTTAAAAGAAGAGATGTTACAGGTGGCTGTTTGGTGACTGAATCCAGAGAAGAAAAATAGCGGGGTCACCCATCTGTACATAGGCCACCAGGAGGGATGGGACAGCTGCAGTAACACAATTTTCTCATTGGAAAAAGAAAAACTGTGCTTCTGGCATAGTTTTACCTGCTGGATTTTACAGTTTTGCTCTTCTGGTACAAAGAAAGGAAGTCTCCCTTCCCCCACATGTCTCCAGTTGGAGCTGAAGAATGGTGCTTGTCCTGTAAAGTACCTCCAGCTACCGCCAGCACTCCTCACTCTTATCCTAAGGGCCATCAAAATCCCACCACCGAGTTTCTCACCCCTCCCTACCATCAGGCTGGGATGGGGGCTGCCTACAGGACCCCCAGCCCTCTCCTAACTTTCAAGGGGAACAGTCAGGTAAAAGTTTGCTCAGTGGGAAAAAGACAGTGAGGTGCAGTGAGAGCCAGAGCTGCACCACCTTCACCCCTACCAGCTCCCTCTGTAGCACCTCTCTGAGCCTGAGCCCCTCACTTCTTCAGGGATCAACTGCCTGGGATTAGCAGGTTTTTGGAGAGTTCCTTATACATAGAGTATAAATGGCAATATTCAGTCTTAAAGCAGATTTTTCAGGGGCTTGAAAGGACAAGAATATACCAGCCTCTTCCGTGAAGACATGGAGATTTAAGAGAACAAGTTTGTCAGGTTTTACAGTCCTATAGTACTACTCAGCAAGGATACATATAGCTACAAACTTTGTCTTACACAGTTCATTTGCTACATTGCATGTGAAGATAGCTTTTTAGACTAACACCCACAGAAGTGTCATGTCAGGTTCAGCATACTCTGCATTTTAAAAGGACCTTGTCAGTCATGCTGGATTTTTTTCCTTCCAAAATTTAAATGTTCAGTTGGATAAAGGTTTGTCAAATTCATTCCTCTAGTGATGTCTTAAAATAGTTGTTTTTTTCTTGCTCTGAGAAAAGTAATCAAGTCACTAGGAATAATCAGAGGCTTCACAGGGCTGAAAACTTCCCCCTGTATTCTTGCTACTGAAAGAGCAAGAGAGAAGATCACCTTTGGGTTTACACTCCATTCTGGCTGGAGCAGCTGTAAACATTTACTCATTTTTTTCACCTGCTGTCTTAAACTGGAGATGAAGAAAGTGCCCTTATATGTTTGCACTATTTCTACTAGCAAAACAAAGCAGGCATTTGTGTACAGTTCAGGTACTGCTGAAGGACAGGAGGTGAAAGGTGCTGGAAGAATGATGCTGCTGAGGGAAAGTACCAGGATTAAACATCTCTTTTCCCAGTCAGGGCACCCATCACCACTTCAGATGTCCCTGAAGTGAGTTGCTGCATCACTGGTGCTGCTTGAAAACAGAAATCCCTTTAGCAAGTGGGCAAGGGATGGGAGCAGCTGTCCAGGCTTCAGGATACAAGTCATTTATCCCTTCCCATTTCCACTCGTGCCGCTCCTTGCTCTGCCTGTCCCCTTCCACTGGAGAGGGGGACCCTGTCAGGCACATTTGCCACATGAAAGCTGCGCAGGATAAAACCTCCCAGGTGTCAAAGGACCACCCACAGCAGCCTCCTGAAGAGCAAGGCCAGGGTGATGCCCAGTGCTCAGGGACTTTCCATCTAATGTCTCTGTTGCTTGGGGACAAACACTGACAGGAGGTTTTCTTTGTGTTTACAAGTGTGTGAAAGATAAAACACATGTAGGAAGCACTTTTGTAGAATTCTGTGAGCAAAGCAACCAGAAAATCTAAGAAACAGCTATTGACTTCTTTTGTCAATGTGCTTTGAGAAAGGGTCGCTGATGTTAAGCTGTTCAACTTCTTTTTCTGACAGTAATGTTGGAGATATTGCTATTTCACCTAAGTGGGAACTTCTGTCTGGCTGCAGAGCAAGCAGGGAAGGGCTGGCCAAGCAGTGCTGAACTTTACGGATGCACAACCCTAGGTAAGAGCCAGGCAGAGCTTTCTAAAAATATAGCTTTGGCATGACCGAAGGATTGTATATACAGCAATATAGAGTTACCAGGGGAGGAAGGCAGAAAAGAGTAGCTTCTGAACGGAGGATATGGTTATGAACATGACCTTGAGGTTCCACAAAATATATGTATATATTTAGTTTAAAGAACAGTCTAGCCCCTCAGCACTGGCAAAGTCAAGGGGAAGGTATAAAAGACCAAATGCCATGGAAACAACTAGAAATTTTCTAACTGTACTGGAGTCTTCAAAAGACTGTCAGCCCCAGGGATGTCAGTGCTCATGGGATTTTATGAGAAGAATTTTTCATAAATTTGACAGAAACACAGATTTAACTGATGAGTAGTGAGAGAGTGCTCTCAGTACTACAGAGGCAAAAAATAAGAGCTACCAGAAGTGGTGCAGAGTCCTTCTTTTCCCTGCTGCAGATCTGGATCTGTAAGTACCCCCATTCCTGCTCTGAGACACTGGCCAGCTTCTTCTGGAGCAGGTGGGGGCAAAGGCCCTTGGTGCAGCCCCCTAAATCACCTCCAGCTGCCAGCTGAGGATGGAGGGATGCTACATGGCAGATGAGCGAACTCATCCAGAGGGAGGCTTGTGGAAGCCAGGTTTGCACATTTAAAGGACAGCTGTTAAGCTGCTTCATGACTTAATTAAGTCATATATGGACAGGAAAGCCTGATCTGCTGTGATATCTGCCCAAGTTTTCTCCAGGAGCTCTGCAACAGTGGGATCTGTTTGAAAGGCACCACATTAGAAGCTCAGAGTAAATGTGTACCAACAATAAATAAAAAAATGAATGCACACATACCCCAGGTGGCTAAACAGCAGCACAACGCAGGGATTCAAAGCAAACAGACACCCTTCAAAAAGCAGAAATCAAATGCAGAAATTAGGCAAATTAGATGCAAGACTACAAGGCAGCCCCAGAAGAGAAACCCAAGGAGCTGCTTGCTAACAGCATGGAGGCTGACAATAAACACTTTCTCAAACACATCAGAAGCAGAAAGCCTGCCAGAAGAGCTACTGTGGCCAGCATGCAATCTCAGTGCAAGGAAGTATAAGGAACAAAGAAATTAGTATTTTGCAATGTTATTCACAGGTGGTGTCTTGAAGAAGAAATTTATTAAGAGCAAAATCAGGTAAAACCCACCTCAGTCTCCCCATTTGTTAGGGTGAGGAGCCTATAGACAGAGGAGGGTGGGTAGCTGGGCAAGACTTTGCCGCTGCTCCATAGGGAAGTTGGCTGACAACGTATCCAATGGAAATATTACCCAGGGGGTGCAAATGAGGAGCCCTGCTCAGTTATTCACTGCCAAGGCAGAGGACACACAGGGTAAGGGTGACCCTGTTCAAGGGAGATGTTCATCATGGGGAGAAAAACAGGAGCAGAGCAGCAATTCAGGCAGGGGCTCCAGGGAGCTCAGCCTGCACAAGGAGCCTGGAAAGAGTTGGGTTTTCTGGAGCACAGCACAGAAGAAATTGGGATAACCAGATGGACACAGGCATGGGAGGATTTTCCCAGGGGAGGGCAGCCTTGCAAGGCATCATAAGCTTGAAGAGAAGTGACTGCAGAGGAAATCCCCATGTCAGGGGTTGCAGGGCAGTGGGAGGATACAGCAAGAGAAGGATCACTCTTCATCTTGTTTCTTACATTCCTCCTCAAACACAACACTGGAGATTTCGCCCAGTGTGTCAGCCCAATGGAATTTCAAAGGTCACAGGAAGGGCCAGAAATGAGACCTCCCAGGGGGAAGTCTCAGCTGTGGCCAGGCGTCCACTTCCGATGACCAAGGAAACATTTTCCTCAGTGGAAAAGGGGCCTTTTAGCTTTGTGATGTGCATAAAATTAAAGATGTGAATAATTTAACAATATTTATGAATAAAGCTATTGCAACATAGCTACTAATGACTCACTGTCTTCTCAAGGAAACATCCTAATTTTCCATTGATAGCTTCTTTTAGATGGAGGGAAAAAAAAAAAAAAACCAAAAACAAAACCACCCCCCGACCCCCCATCACAATTTGAAGGAAATAAGCTTATCCTGCTCCAGAGAAATCATCTTAAGATCAGTGTTGTGAGTGGGAGGGAGAGAGCACTCTGTAATGGCACATGGGAGTTTTGAGATCCCAGATCTATTCAACCGTGAGTTTGCCAGCCTCGCTGCCTTGTATGTCTGGAAATTTTCATTCAGAACAAACCTTTGTCATAATCAAAACCAAATTATCAGGCAAAAATGAATCCAGTTTCATTTTAGAGGGCAGGAACCCTCGAGAGACATTTTATTTCAAAGTCTGAGGAAGCTTTCAGTGGCTATATGTGGTTTAATAAAGTTTCTCTCCTCTCATAGATTCAAAGTGGTCCAAGAGAGATGACCTGATGTTTGCGTGCTGTTTAGGGTTTGGAAACCTTTCACTTAGAGAATTTGCTTTCCATCCAGGCAAAGCCTGGTAACTCAGGAACTTGTCCCTCCTCCCATCTCCCTGTGTCCTCCTTAGGTTTTTGAGAGATTAACTACCATGTCTTACCCAAAAGAGCTTAACCTATGGCTGCTTTTTCTTCTGATCATCCTTGCTCGCATATGTTTGCTGAGATCAAGGCATCTCAGCCTCCTTGCTAAGGGGCAATTAGTCATCCAGAAACAGAGAGTTTTGTGTTTTCTGAAAAAACATGAAAGAGGACTTTAGTGAGCACCCAGTGGTGCTCCCTAGCTTTGCCTGGGTGCAAGCAGTCTGGGAAGAGGACACCTTTCCCTGCCCCTAGATGAAGTGTGGCCATCACCCTGTTTGCTTCTAGGGGATATCCCCACTGCCACTGGACCCAGCTGCCAGGTCACTGCTCTGTCCCCAGGGCCTGGCTGCAGAGGAGCTGTGCCCCAGCATCACCCAGACCCAAGGTGCTTTGGCAGCTTGGAAAAAGGAAGAGAAACTATTTCCTAGAAGTCGCTGCAGTTGGAGAGGCACCAGGGAAAAACTTCCTCCGGGTGCATGTCAGAGGAGACGAAAGCAGCTTGCAAAGAGAGGAATGAGGGAAAAGTCGTTATCACCCAGACCACTGGGTCCTCCAATTCCAACTTAATTAAGGGAGCATGGTGGGGCAGAGGGCCTCGTGGTGCCGGACTTCTGCCAGTACCACTCCATGTCAGATGAGATAAACCCTACTTGGGGGAACCTGCCATCCAAACAGATACAGCAAAAACATCACAGGAGGCAGAAACTGTGAAGGAGGTTCCACTGCAAAAGAAAAAATGCAAATGCAACTGTTTCTAATCTGTTTCCTCGCAAGTGGATCATGGTTTTCTTTCCCTGCTGACCTGATAACCACTGCTGACCTCAGGGGAAAAGGCCATAATAAAAAAACATCCCTCCAACAAAGCTCCTGTCCCTTGGCCCTTTTCCAAGCCCTCTGGAAGCAGGAGATGCCCCTGCCTGCTGAGCTCAGAGTGCATCACATCATATCAACTGCATATCATTAACTCGAAAGATTAGCCATGTGAAGTCACCTAAATCCAATCCAAGACACAGGGGAGCAGGTGAGGAGCGGCCAGAGATGGTCAGCAAGAGGAGTGCAACATTTTCTGGTGTGGGGAGGACATCCTGGGCAGGGGAACGTGGTGCAAAGGGGTACAAAACCCAACCTCGCATGGGTGGGAGAAGACCTGCAGGCTGTAGCAGAGAGGAGGAAACGTGCAGAAAGACCACACAGCTCCAGCCAAGAAGTGAGGATGAATCATATAGACTTTCAGGTCAGTCACGTGGCAGATAAAGGATGGACACAAGAGAAGGAAAGATGTGACCTGCGTAGTCAGGAAGCAATGACTCTAGTCAGAGCATTTTAGCGTGGCAAGGAGGAAACCCGAGAAAGCCAAATAAAGAATCACTGAGTAATTCAAGTTAAACCAACATCTAAAACAGCATTTCAGTAATGGGGACTAAGGTGGAGGAGTGTTGGAGGGACATTAAGCCTTCACAGGTTTTAAAACTTTAAGCACTTAATGCTTTTTCAGACAGCGCAAGCAAATGAGTCACTTTCCAACAAGACAAATAAATGCCTATTTTAAAAAGAACTATTTTTTTTGTATCCCAGCAGATTTGCCACTGTCAGTGACAGGCACAGATCCCTGCACAGTATTGAGCTAACTGCTTTATCATATCCCTGGGCTGGAAGTTCCTCCTAATGTCAACCTGCTGGCTGAGAAACAAGGAGTGTGTCAATGCATGGAAAGCTGGCGCTGAGGATACTTGGCAATGTCAGCACGGAGATAAATGTTAAGAGAAGGGGACGTCTCTTAACATCTCTTTTTGAGAAAGAGAGATGAGAACAACCACTAAAAAGCATCAAAATGAGCACATAAAGCATACAAGACATTCAAGAAGTGAAGAGATTTGCCAGAATAGAGAGAAAGAGGGTTTCTGCTATGGCAGATCGATAGCTTGCCAAAGTAATTGGAGGAGGAAGGAGGTACAAAAAAAGACACAGAGCAGTGAGCAGCTCTCCCTGCCTATTTAAGATTTTTTTCTGTGTTTTCAAGTTTTTGAAAGCAGACACACCACCCAGCTTCAGGAAAATGAGAAGAAATGCACTTCCCTTTTCTGCAGCCACAGAAACTCCCACTTTCTTAACTTGTTCACCTACCACTGCCCTGCATCCACCTTCCGTGCCGCGCGTGGGCTCCCTGGTGGTTTGCTCTAAAGGCAGAAATGGCAAATGTGGGTAATCACTGGCAAGGAGGAAAGGAAACTGTAAAGCAAGATGTTCCACCCCTCTTATCCTCCCTCCAGGTGCTAAAATCTGCCAGCACAAACCTCCTTATCGCTTCCCAAGACCCTTTCTCAGCACAACTTGGTGTTTTCTCTCACAGGTCTCCGTATTCCCCATCTGCCTGGCAGCACTCATCAACCTGGCCAGCGGTGAGCAGCGAGGGGAAAAAGTGCCAAGCTTCCCCAGCACCCTTCTTCAGCAGCCAGCACCTCCGCTGTGTCTGACCCTGCCACCCCCGAGGTGAACTGCTGAGAAAGTGGAGGTGGTGGGGAGGGGACATCAGCCTTTGCTGAAGCTCAGGGGCTGGGAACCTTTCCATGCTGAAAGCCAAATTGTTTTTTCCAGTGCCATCTCCGCCTTAACACACTACTTACTGTTGTCCAGCATCACGCCTGAAACATCTCACAGCTACATTCCAGCGGCAATGAAGTTGTGCTGTCAGGCCCTCGGGCTCTTACCCAGCAGGGGTTGAGAGGACTGGCTGGAGAAACACCAGGCAGCACTGAAGTAGCCAGCTTCTGGCACACACAAGGTGATCAAATACCTTTTCCAGCACAGCAGCACTTCATTCATATGCTGTCTTACGTTTTCCCATCTTGTAATTTTGTAAATAAGCCACGTACAGCATTATCTGCAGTATTCTTCATAATAGAGCCTTTAGCAATTATTGCTGTATCGGGCTCTGTAAACAGCATTTTGCACTGATTTTGAAAATTAGGAACTGAAGTTGCATTTAGGATAACCGCCAACTCATTTTGTTCGGTGCTGGCAAACTCATTCCACCTTTGCTTTTTACTTTATAACTGCTGAAGAAGTGGCTTTTCAAAGGTCTCATCAACCACCAACGCACATATTGTTCATCTGCTCACCAGAACTGAGGGAAGGTCACTGAACACCCATTCAAATAAATTTTTGCCTGCCCAGACTTTTGCCCTGCTAGATGTTGCTCCTTTTCCTCTTGCTTTTTTACCTTTAAAAAATTGTATATTTGCACCTCTAAGACATTTTCTCATTAAAAATAAATAAATAAATATATAGATTTTCCCCTGTTTCTTTCATTTTCCTTTTTCTGGGGAAATGTTTCCTGCTGTATCTCAGACATAACCCTGTAGAATTCCTGACCGGGGCACAGAGGTAAAAACTGAAAGATGCTAAAGTAGGATTTAAATGTCAGGCTGCAACTCTGCTTACAGCCACATGGTACAAACATGGTTCAACGCACGCAGACACAGCAATTTCCCTCATCCACGTTTAGGAATACCAAAATCTCATGTTGCATTTGAGTGCTGTGGTGGATAACGATGAAAGAAAACAAATCAATGTAGAGCTGAGGTCTTTTTCTCCTAAGATGTCTCCCAGCCCATGATCTGCTGCAGGCTGGTTCTTGGATGAAGTACAGTATTTTGCTGCAAAACACGTCAGCATCGTGCCACATGAGTGCTTGGGATGGCATCCCCATGGGACACCGCTGGGCTGAGCCCACACTGCCATTTCCCAGTAACATTACACTCAGGCAACCTGTCACTAAAACAATTTATTTTCTTTTTATTTTTAAACCTGCCAGACAGGTATTAAGTATCCGCATCCTTATCTGATGACTGCATATCAGCATCCCCAAGCTGCTCAGGCGTTTCTGCCTCCTCAAGAGTAACCACAATCACCTCGCCACCTAAAATCTTACCTTCCCCATGTACTCTCACAGCACTTTTAGGGTTCCATCAGCCAAGGAAGCATAAGTAGATAAAAGGCTGGGCACAGTATTAAGGAGCAACAGCCCTCAAAAACTCTCCAACATATGCTGCACCTCGTGCTTATAGTTTCGTTCGTGCTGATGGTTTTGCCCACACTGATCCAGCCCCAGGGGATGTAGGTGAGCTCCCAGCCCTGCCCCAGGTCCTCCACGAACAGGACTCGGGGCAAACTGCTGTTGTGCTGCTAAAAGGCTCTTACACCATGGGGGATATGAGCAGGGTTGGTGTCATTTGCTCTCCACCGCCCAGTGGAGCCAGCTCCCCCTTGCTCCTCCTTCCTCCTCCTTGATGCCCCACAGAAGAGCTGGCAGAGCTGCCCTGCTTGCAACGAATATGTCCCCAAATTGTTAGCACTTAATCCAGGGCAGCAGAGGTAACATTGGCATCTCATGAGCAAGACGAGGTCCTGCACATAAATAGAGAGCCATAAACTTACCCCAAGCCTGCCAGCAGCTCCTGAGCTCCTGGAAAGCGTTTCCAGATCTTCAGCTATGAAGACATTTGCCCTTTGAGGTGGCCTTGGGAGTCCTGGAACTGAACAGCAGATGTTCTTCTCACATTGCGCTGGACACCCTGCCCAGTGCTTACTGCCCTCAAAAAACTCCTTTGCTCTCCCCACTAAAAAAAATCCTGTGGCAACTGTGACTGGCTAGTGACTAGTTCATTTTCTTGGGTTTTTTTTTGTTTTTTGTTTTTTTCCACAGCCCATGTGAGGTTATTCCTAGTGCTTCATTCATCCTCCACTAGTCAAATTTCACTTCTATCTGAGGTCCACTTTGGTTCTTAAATACATCAGTTTTGCACCCACCTGAAAGTTGCCTGCAGGCAGGAGGTGACCAAACCCTGTCTGCACCCCCTTCCAACTCCTGAGCCTTCTCCAGGCTCTGGAACCATCCTTTGAGTTGCTGTTTTGAAGGTCAGCCAGCCTGCGGGACAGCCCATTGGCAATGATGCACTGGAAAAAAAACCCTAAAATTTCTGTATCTTGAAACAGAACAAATTAAAACTCCTACACTTTAAAAGTGAAAAGATTCAGCATCAGCCAGGACGTGAACTGACTGTTGCACTTTGCATATGGCATTGAAAGCTAAAGATGCCACAAGAAAAGTCCAGTTTCCTCAAAGTACTGCCCAATTTCCCACCAGTTCTGGGTCGAAAAATACAGATGAGGAAAAGGCTGAAAATATTCTTTATTTCTGTTCATCTTTCTCTGTCCAAACAGCTACTATAAATGACAGCCCAGCCACGTGTCACCGGACACATCTTCCACTCTTTCTCTCAGTCTTCTTGTGGTGTCCTTTCTGCTCCTTTCAATGATTCTAAGTGTTTGCATGCACTTTACAGTCAGCTCTTTTATAACCACATTTCAGTGTTCCCATGGACACTGGCAATGGCTGGTTTGTACGCTCTGGCTTTGGGTGAGATTCCTTTAAGCATCTCCCAGGACCACGAATTAAAGGTTGGTGCTTTCGCCCATTTGTTTACCCATTAGTCCATCTATTAATCACCACCTGGGCTTTAATACTTCGAAGTTGCTCTCTTCTATGCTCATTCTGGATCGGTCTCCCTTCTCACCAGCTTCAGTCCCAAGCCATGTATCACTCCCTCTATCCCCGCAGCAGCACACATTTAAACCAGGCCTGAAAATGCCTCCTGCCACGAAAAAAAAATTGTGGGGTGTGTCATTTGAGAGTGGTGCTCCATCCTGCTAGAAACTGGAGCATGCGGCCTTCTGCGAAAGCAGACCATCACCCATCAGGAGCTCAGGGACAAGACAGGAGGAAGGCAGGGGGCTCTGATGATAAATCCAGTTCCATCCCATCCCCATACGTGTGCCCAACACCCAAGCAGGGGAAGCAGCAGTTGCATTTTAATGCTTTAACAAGGCCCATGGCTGACGTTACTGCCCAAGTCACGAAGCTGGAAGCCGAGCTCTCCCTACTATTGTCACTAAGGGGTGCCTTTTCCCTTTTTCCACCCTTGCAGGATGTTTTTATGGTTTCCTAAAGTACATAAGGACACCTGCACCTCACCCATACTGAATGTTTTAATGGGCAGGTAGTTCCTCCTTCCTGCCTCACCACTTCTCCTGCTTTCCCACCACAAGCTGTGGGAGAGCCCAGCCTGCTGAGGGGTGACCAAGCATCACTCCACCAGCACAAAGCCACTGACACCACTCACGTTCTTTCAGCCTGTGGGCTTACCCCCAGATGCAGGGTGACGGCTCCTGCAAGGCTTGGGCTTGTCCCCATATTCCTACCCTAGACGTGCAGCTGCACTGCATCCCACCCCACCGCAGGTCACCTCCCACAGTGTGGGCTCTGCTCCAGGTGCCATATGAAGGCTGTTCCCTCTCTCTCTCCACCTGCTATTCTCTTTAGCTTTGCATGTAGCGCCTGGCACCAACAGGGAAATCTGTCATCTTCCCCTCGCAACCTTTGCCCAGTTGCCGGTGTCCTGCTCCTCCCTTTTTGGGGGAATGCTGCTGTTTTTCCTGGAAGGAGGCTGCCCTGGGGCTCAGTGCACCCCATGCCCACATTGCTGCCTTGTTACCACCCTGCGCCCTGCAGGCAGCTGCCCTGTGCCAAGCTTGCTCGAACCTGAGCTTCAGCTTGAACTTGCCTGGGCGTCACCTCCACCCCTCCTTCCCCTGCTGTAGAACAAAAGCAGTCAATACTGCTTGGCTTTGACCTGCCCCGGTGTAAGTCACGGAATCTTCATGGCTGGAAGGGACATCTGAGATCAAGTCCAACCATACATACACCAAAAAACCCCCCAAAACCCAGCCCCATGAAACAAATTACCCAACCCAACAATCTCGGTCACTAGAGCATGCCCTCAAGTGTCACATCTACATGTTTCTTAAATACCTCCAGGAATGGTGATGCCACCACTTCCCCAGACAGGCCATCCCAGTGCCTGACCACCCTCACAGTGAAGTAATTCTTCCTAATATCTAATCTAAACCTCCCCTGCCACAACTTCAGACCATTTCCTCTGGTCCTGCCATTACTCATTTGGGAGAAGAGGCCAACACCCATCTCTCTACAAGCTCCTCTCAGGTAGCTACAGAGGGCAATGAGGTCTCCCCTCAGCCTCCTCTTCTCCAAACTAAACATGCCCAGTTCCCTCAGCCTCTCCTCACAGGACTTGTTCTCCAGACCCCTCACCAGCTTGGTGGCTCTCCTCCGGACACACTCCAGCACTTCAATGTCCTTCTTGTAGTGAGGGGCCCAGAACTGAACACAGGACTCAAGGTGAGGCCTCACCAGTACAGAGGCACCACCACTTCCCCTCTCCTGCTGGCCACGCTATTCCTGATACAGGCCAGGATGCTGTTGGCCTTCTTGGCCACCTGAGCACACTGCCGGCTCATGTTAAGCTGCCTGTCCACCAATACCCCCAGGTCCTTCTCTTCTAGGCACCCTCACAGCCTTGTCCCCATGCTGCATCACCTGCTGGTCACCCAAATGGAGTTCTTCCTCAGCCCAGTTTCCACACCGGCTAACGCTGCCATGGAAGACAAAGCTTCCTCACCATCCTCATCTGTTGGCCCCATCTTAAGTCATTGGATCATCGGGCCATGACTCTGCTATGGATCCAGACATAACCTAGGGAAGCTCAGGCTTAAAATGCCTCTAGATCCAAAACCAATTTTCATTTGAGCCCTCTCCCCAGGATCAATCAGGGCAGCAACCAAGGATGAGCACCCTCCTCCTCCCTGTCACCTCAGTTGATTCCCTGCATCTTCCACCTCCTAATGTATCAAATGTATTAGCATCAGCTGCAGAGTCCCCAGCCCTCGCCCATCTTTGCTCCAAGAATCTGCTACACTGCGCTGAACTCTGCCAAGCTGTGCTCTCTTAAGCAAAGCAACATCATTTCACTAGTACTTTGAAAGTCCTTCTTCCAACTACAAAGGCGAGACACTTTGTCGTTAGGACCCATGAGTTATCTGCCCCGTAAATTCAGGAAGTTTTGGGAAGTTTTCTGGCTCTCTAGTGAATCTTTCTCTAGATACTTACTACTCATATAGCTACCAACACCACTGCTTGCAAAATGCAACCACTGGTAGGACTTGACTTCTCCAGAAAAGCAAACAGATAGCGCTCCCAAGTTACATACCTAAAGGAAAGCTTAAAGATCAAATGCTCTGTTCAAGATATGTATGGAAGAACTGAAAATAAGCGCAGAAACCTGCAACTATTCTTATTCCCCATTTATGATATCCCTTTGTTGTCACGCTCCTCTGGGACAGTTTTGAGGTTCACAGTTCAGTAGTAAATGTTGCTTTTTATTTCCAACTCCCTCTTAGCTTCAATTCAGCATTTTACTACTTTTTTAAAATTTTTTTTAAACACCCATATTTGTACCTCTGCTTTTATCCATCCCTTAACAGTGCTGTTTTTAAAAATAGCCTGTACCTTCCAAAAATTCTTGCAATAAAGGCCACGTCTTGGCCATTTTCGCCCTTTTCCACTTGGATCTTTCATATGCTGGCTACAGGAACTTGTAGGCACACGCAGGTCACACTGACTTGCAGGATGGCTCAGCTGTGGAGCTCAAGGGCCCCGAGGCCGAGTTCCTTGGAAAGCGAGCTGGCCCCCTCCAGCCAGTCCAGGACTCCTGGCGCCCCCGGCCCGCCCAATTGCTAACGCTTGGAAAGACCCAGAGACTACAAATGTTTCGCTTCCAACCACGTGCTTCGTAATTTAAGAAGCAGAAGTGATTCGTAATAACTATGATTGATGAAACAGTAACCTGTGCCTTTTTAATAAAATGAAACAAAAGCATTCTAGATCGTAACAGCTTATAGATCAAAACTGCCCACAGGTTAGGAGCATGGTGTAATTAAGAAGTATGAAAATTGCAAAATATTAAAGCCCTGCAGCAGTTCACATCCATGACAAAGCCTTCAAGCAGAGCAAGCAATGCTGCCCGATGCTCTACTGGTTTGGTCTACTTGTTCATTGGAGAAACACAGATTTTTCCTCCTGGGGAATGGCATCTCCTCTTTTCCAATGGGGAGGGAAAGGTACAGAGCCCTTTTGATTAGTGCACAGCAGCTCTTGCCCTAATTAGCAATATTCTTTTACAGCACTGAGAAACGAGGTCTTTTTGTTTACCATTAGTTGAGGTAAGTTATCTTGCTTTTATTTGGGTTTAAGACTACTGTAAAGGAGTAGCTTTTCAGTTGCAGCATGGTTTGTCAAGATTACAATATTTACGACTGCATAAAATACATAAGTAAAAAATTATGATTTGTAGAGTTTGTTATCAAGAGCTGAGACTTACATCTTTACAAAACTGCAAATACTGGCTTCCTAACTGCTAGCTGAATAACTTTGCTGGCATGAGCATTTGTTATACTTTTTGTTTTTAAACTTCTACACCCTTTTGTCCAAAGAAGTCTTGTAAGAACTAGCAAGAAAGTCGTTTGTAACTACGGTTAAAGTGTTGTAACAGCGTCAGACAAGCTGTACTGGTTCTTCATTAGAACACCCTTCATTTGAAGCTACAAATGCATGAGGCGATCCTTTTTGTTCGAAAGAAACTATTAGCATGCTCTGTGCCTTTAACACTTCACATTGATTACAAAAAATTTAACAATGCAATCACTAACATACCCCACTAATGAGAAATCATGAGAAACTGTTTGACGCAGAACCTTCTGCATCAGTCAACTCTGATCGATAAGAGAGCTATCCATTTTGAAATTTAGATTTAATGCATTTTCAAGAAGCTAATGAGAAAGGAGCAACTTAAAATAAATACCATCATTAAAACTGCAAACTGTTACAATGATATATTATAAACTTGTCCTAAATAAACCTAGTGCTTCCAAAATTTACCAGTGAATTCGTATTACAAAATATGTGAAAATACAATAGTATACCACAAAACAACGTCCTTTTTTGGGGTCAACAACGACGCCAAGACGATTCAGTCTTAACTTTTGAAATTGTTAATAGAACATATTGTAAGATATAAGTTGCAATTTGGTTGAATTCTAGAGAATATCCCCACCCAAACTCAAATCCACCTTTTTCATTCCTCCTCTACAACTAGTGCCAAACTTCCTGTCAAAGCCGGTATTTTCTCGAAGAGCTTTAAAGTTTAGCCATTACTTATTTTCTACTACTACATTTTGGCAGCAACTATTTATTGGTCTGTTATTGCAAAAAGTGCAATTTAACAATAAACCAGTCTGAAGGTCATTTTATGTCTTGAGGATACATACCATATATTTCTTTAAAAATAATCATACTTTTGTAAGCAATACTTTACAGTAGACACCTCAAATCTACCATAGATGTAAAACTTAAAACGAGAAAAATTTAGTCTCTAAATCTTTATACACATATTTATATTCGAGTTTCTATATATATTATATATATACACAAGCACAAGAGTATATATAAAATATATATAATCAGATTCAAAAAGAACAAAAACTGGGCACTGTACATAAAATCTTTTTAAAACTCAAACAATAGAAAAACTTTAAACATTAAACAATTTTAATAAAAGTTTCTGTACAATGCTAAGCAGTTTTATTTACATATAGAAAATGTAATAGGAGTAGTGTTTGAAATTACAGAACTCCTTAAAATTTCAATGGCAGGTAATCTGGAAAAAATAACAGCATTCCATTCACAAATATTTTCAAGCAATAAATATGTATTTATAAATAGTGTAAATTTACATCAAGATTAGAAACAAAAATCACAAATCTGAAGTTTATTCCTTAGTCTATGTGCAACCCATTTATCTTTGTGACTTGGCTGTTAATTGTTTTAAATTTTATTTAGGAACCAAAAGTGTAACCGTCATGGTTTCAAAACAAGACAGAAAAACATAAAAGCAGTAAAAAATTTTATATCACCTAACTCTTCACATTAAAAAAAAAAAAAAAAAGAAGAAAAAAAAAAAAGAAGTTGCCCAAAGAAAGACTTAAAATTCTAACTACCTTACAAAGAAATGACCAGCTAAGCTAGTACTTTTCCAAGGGAAATTCTGAAGGGGAAAAATGGATGAAACCAACTCATCAGCCCAGAAACAGAGAAATACAAAAGAGGTGGTCTTCAAGTCAGTAGTCTGTATAATGTTGCCAGTTTTGTCAGATATATACAAAACATGGAATTATTTTTTTTGAAGTACAGCTGGATGAGCTTTATTTGTTTTGAGTTCTGGAGTAGGAGGCAGTGCTCTCTCCCGTCCAGTTGGTTGACACTCCGCACTTGGAAGGTTGCATAGACACAGCTTTCAGCCAGCAGCCTTACGGGATAGCTACAAAAATCAGTGGTGCAGAACTGGGTCACTTCCTGAATATCAGAAAAGTTTTCATTTAATGTCCATGAAAAAATGTCAAGATGAGGAGGATGGCAATGGAGGAGCCTGAAAAAGAAAACATTAAATTACCTTTTCTACAAGGGTATAAACCTCACTTGTTTAACCAAGACCTGCACAAACGGTAACCATGAGAGTTTAAAGTCACAGGTTTGGGGTTTTTTTGTTTTTTTGTTTTTTTTTTTCCAACTTACTCAAATGCAACACATATTTTATGACTACTCTGCATTAGGATTTTGCCTACACTGCAGACTGGAGTATGCTGTGGCAACATCTGTGTTAATACAATGTGAGCTGCCAAAACAAGTCCCATTGTGGCAGCAGAGCTCCATGTAGGCTCAGTATGGATTTATCTTTATATACCCTAGAACGGGGATTCTCAACCTGTTTACCAATGGGGTTGTGGGTGGGCGTGTGTGTATTGTCCATCTGTGGCTCTCCAAAGGCCTTGTGGTCTTCATTTATTTTCCCCCTCTACTTTAGCAATATCATATAACCCTGAAGTCACGGTATCTGTGGAAGGGATCTCTGATTCTCTGACATAAGGACAGAGTTAGTTCAGGGGTTTTATGGTTTTTTTTTTTCTTGTTTTGTTTTTTAATCCTGGAAGACAACATCAGACTGCCCCAAGACAGAAGTAAGATAGGTCTTGTTCCTGTCTGCTTTCAGGAGATGAAGTCTAGAACATACCTAAGTATTTCCCAATACTGCACTTTGTGGCATTACTATCAAGATGTGAAGTACCCACCTATGAAACACTACCACTAGCTGATCCCCTTATTTGCTCCCAATATCTCACCCCCAACTCAGAGCCTCTATGTTAGGCCTGCACCTTTGCCATCTGAGATTATCCTCATCCTGTGACTTGTGACAAACCTGATCTCTTCTCCTAGATCTGAGAGATGTCACTTTTAGGCTATGACTCTTCTTCATCGAGACTGTATACCCTTTAAAATAAAAGAATGCACATAACCAATTTCACAAGACAGCAATTATTAACACCCTTTAAGACCAGAGGTGTAGGCTTTGGTGGGGGAAGGAGCTGCTCACAGGTTGAGAATCCTTGTTCTAAGGACAGTGTCATCATTGCTACTCACACACTGTTATAAACACAGACAACAAAATATCCTTTCCTTCCCTGCTCTTCTCCATACAGAAACGTTCTTGCCCATTTCCACGCAAGTGGACAATATATCTGAGGACAGCTGTTTATTTATAAGCTTTTCTTTAACAGATGATCACTTTGAAATTGCAGTATTTCACAAACTATATAAGTATGAATTGAAGTTCAACCACCTCAGGCTCTGAAGGACCAATGAAGAGAATTAAATTCAGATTACACGGTCCTGTACTGTCACCAGCCTGAACTTTGAGGCCTTAGCTCAGAAGGTCACAACTTATCAAGCCAGCATTACATGAAATAATTTTCGAAACATACATTTTCTGCAGCACCTGGAAATGAATCAAAAGGCACAGCCATTTCTGGGCTGTTGTATTTAATTCAACATGAAATTCTTGTAACACTTAGTCCAGCGTTTGTCTCCTTTGACAGAAAGGCAAGGCTTACAAATAAATCCAGCATCGCTTTCATTGTGGTTACAAACAAGCCACCTTTGCCTGAAACAATGAAACCTGGGTGAAATGTTAGGACAGTTGTGCTGACACAGTTCAAAGCAGGAGGCTGCCATGTATAGCACAAAGCTATAATGGCAAAGAGGCTTTTTGCTTTAAATCGAAATGCAAAGGAGGCCCCAAGCCAAAAGACAGAACTGTTTGAGAGCATCCACTTGCTAAGCAGAAGGACAGTGCTGATTCGGGAGGGGACGGGTGGGGAAGGGGAAGGAAGGGGTCTGAGTGCATAGGATGCTCTGCTGCTATACTGACTTCATACCACAACCAATGTATTAGAGATGCTCTTGAACCTGGTGCTAGTTTCTCCAAGCTTCACTGTCCTGATTCTTCCCATCTCCATCTGATCCAGTTATGGTCTTCAGGTGATCTCTATTGGATTTTTAAAGCCACAACTTTATGAATTGTAACATCATACTTTTCCTGAAAACTGAGCGGTTATGTTCTGCAGTAAGTTACTCTACTATTTCACATAATTCTGACTCTTCAGTGTTCTGTTCTGTAAACATCACACACAACCCATACCTCCATTTGAATCAGAAAGTCCACGGTACTCATTCAATGGAGTACCAAGACAGTCTACAACTGCTTTACAAATAATGTATTTATGCACCCACTTATTAATTTGACTTACTAATGTAAATTGATCATAGACTTGCATCAAGTCCTCCATTTTGTACTGTTCTAGCACCACAAAATTTTCCAGGTTCGTGCTTATCTTTCGTGCACAGTCTTGGCAATGTACGACATAGGTCTTCCGAGAATTGCTCTCACTAGTGACAAAAAGCAGATCAAAGACTTCCACCTAGTAGATAGGAAAGAGAAAGTCAATTGTTACAATTTCTTTTTTCAGAAGTCACACCACGAAAATTGCATTTTCTTAAGATTTACACCCTTACCCTGTGCATGCAAAGAGAAAAATTAGATTTGTTCAGGGAAAATCTATCCTCCTAAGGCTCAAGCAGAGATGTGAAATATTCTAAACCCACTAATATTCCACTTAGAATGTCTGCGTGAACAGCACTATGGGAAAGCTTTTGATCAATACTGACAAAGCAGGATTCATACCATAAACAGGGGTTACTCAGTAAGGTGGGGATTTATAACAATTATACCTAATTTTCCTTTTTCCAATTTGTCTGCGAAAGAAGTTTCTGATTTATTTCCTTACTACTCAATCATGTGCTCATCCTGCCCAAGAGGCTCAGTTAGAAAATAACTAGAAAATTATTTTCAGGGGGTAGGAAAATTTGATTTTCTTTTAAGCATCAGAAAACTGTTATCCAATATTTTAAAGGAACTATTAACAGAAAACAGAATCAAAAATTTCAGAAAAAAAAAAGGTATGTGCTGTGAAGAAAATATACTTAAATTCTCTCTCTTTTGGGGCTGTTGTTGACCTCTGAAACGAAGGCAGACGCACCTTTACAATGAAGCTCAGCAGATCAAATTATATGCAGGAAGAGATAACAATTTTTTATAATAACTGAGAATTGAAAATCGACCTAGCGTGTAACTTGGCCGTGAAGTACTGTGGAAGAGACTACAGCAAAATACAGCCCATGTCTATAAAAACAGGTTTACAAGCTTTTTGAATACAGTACTGCATCACCTATATGTTCTTACAGCATACAGTAGATGCTGCAACTTAAGAGCAAAATTAAAGTATCAGTAACAACCAAAAGACAGAACGAAATTCAAATAAATATTACAGTACTACACAAGCCCGACACATTTTTACTGACCTCACAAATGCTACAGTAATGAGCTGGCTCGTCCTTTGCTCGCCCGTGCCAGACAATCTCTTTTCCTGCAGCAATTAGAGCTTCCCTCAGTGTCTGACACTGTTTGAGAGTTCTTAACAGGCAGTACCTGCAATCAAAATCAATGGTATGTTCAGTTTGATATTCAACTTTGTAGCAAGATTCAAGCAGAGTTAAATTTCTTCCAAGACCCTGTACTTGGAGTTCCCTCTTCCTCCTGGAATGTCAGGAACAGCTGGCTAATAAGAATCCCTAGACTTAGGTAGAATCCAGACCGCATGCTTAGGGACCTCTGTGTCAATCTGCTCCAGTTCAGTACTGTCCCCCTTTGCCCTGCAAACAGGCTGGATCTTTCATTTTTGACCGGAATGCATGAATGCCCTTTGAAGCACAATAAAACAATGTGTTTTCAAACACAAGTAATATATTTTATTTCAAACTATAAATTTAGCAGCAAAAAGTTATTTCCAATTTGGCAGTTCAAACTAGCTGTTTACATTTTGTAGAAATGACTACAGCATATACAAGAACTGTTTTAACCAACATCCTAAAAACCCTGTTACAAGCATTTTCCTCCATGTAAAAGAAAAAAATAAATTGACAGATTAGAAAAGTAAGCTCCTCCATAGGAAAGAAAAAAACTCTGAAAAAGGAATAAAAAATTTTAACACTTATTTTAGAAACGAAAAAAAGAACTGGTCAAATGTTAAATTAAAATCAACAATTCCTGACTGTACTTCTATAAAGCATAAACCCCCCGTAATTTTATCTTCACAATTTTATACAGTTCTCCTCTGTAATAGAAAATCCAACTTGTTTTCTAGTATTGTATAAGCTACAGATGTTCTCTAAAAAGAAGTTGGCAAAAGAGGTCACTAGATTTCTAAATTACAATGCTATTTACAATAATTTTTAGCTCTTTGCCATCCTATTTATTTGAGTTGCAGCCTTTGCAGCCTTTAATTTTCTCCTCCACAGGGTGGTTACGTTACATGTTCATTAGATGGAGAAAGAAGATTGAAAAAATGTAAGGGGAAGAATAAACATTGGACAGAAAACAAAGTGCTCAAGAGTTCTATCAAAATGTTTTCAACTTGATCCTTCTCCCATTTTAAAGCCTTAAACATGTAATACATACATTCTGTATTTTTAAAAAAAAAAAACGTTTCTTTCATGTGTTTCCAAGTAGTTAACAGAATCTCAGGCTTACTTTGAGATACTCTCCTCTTGATGTTTTACACTCAGACTGTTCATCTTCACTAAAAACAAATCTATAGCTTCATTAATACCCTCACTGTAAATAACGCAAATCTGAAAGTGCATCTCTATGTTAAACATCATATTTTCATATACTGAATTTCAAGAAAATTAAACAGCTCATTTAGCCGTAACTCCATCAACACTTTCGAAGTCTGATGTTTAATGGGACTTACATTGCTAAGGCCAACCATAGGCATCACGTATTAATTCACTTGAGTGTTGGGCTAATGTAAATGTGCTTCTGACAACTTCAGTAACTTTAGTATAGCACTCTTTTCTGCAATACAGCCTGATTTCAAAGAAACCTAAAAGCTACCATTCTTCTCCTCTGCTGTTATTCAGAGAAGTCTTTGGGTATGCCAAAGAGCAACTAGAAGCACATTCGCACACTTCCCACCATTGTTCTCCACTCCTGACTTCCAAAGACTTTCCAAGTGTTATTTTCAAAGAGTTTTCTAGTGTTACAGTTGTGAAGAAAGAATTTCCCAAAATGTAACCCACATATAGCACCACTGCAATGTTTGCCAAATTTGAAACCAAAGCCAAAAACAATAGCTAGAAGGCGAATTCTCCCTCCTTGAATAAAATTCAGATCCTAGTCATGGCACTTGAAAACATAAATGTTAACTATTTCATACTATCAAAGAACTGGGAAGAGGATACAAACTACCACTTTGAAAATGTAGCACAACTTCCTAAAGTATGGGAAGCCTAAAGAAAGCAAAAAAGTGGCTAGCAAAGCACCATGTATAAGTTAACTGATCTCAGCTTTTTANTGATTTCAAAGAAACCTAAAAGCTACCATTCTTCTCCTCTGCTGTTATTCAGAGAAGTCTTTGGGTATGCCAAAGAGCAACTAGAAGCACATTCGCACACTTCCCACCATTGTTCTCCACTCCTGACTTCCAAAGACTTTCCAAGTGTTATTTTCAAAGAGTTTTCTAGTGTTACAGTTGTGAAGAAAGAATTTCCCAAAATGTAACCCACATATAACACCACTGCAATGTTTGCCAAATTTGAAACCAAAGCCAAAAACAATAGCTAGAAGGCGAATTCTCCCTCCTTGAATAAAATTCAGATCCTAGTCATGGCACTTGAAAACATAAATGTTAACTATTTCATGCTATCAAAGAACTGGGAACAGGATACAAGCTACCACTTTGAAAATGCAGCATAACTTCCTAAAGTATGGGAAGTCTAAAAGAAAGTCAAAAAGTGGCTAGCAGAGCACCATGTGTAAGTTAACTGACCTCAGCTTTTTGTACTGTAGGCCTGCTTTTATTCTTGTACAGTGAGAATTCAGTTAAAAGAATATCTGGACTATCTCTCTCTCTCTCTCAAATTCTTCTGTTTCTCTTTCCTCAGGTATGGTATAAAGAACACAAGTAAATCATGTCCAGTCAAATTCAAATATTTACAAGAACAAGATTTTAAAATGGACACCATCTTGATTTATTCTAGAAGGGCAGTGAGAAACCTGTCTGAATATTTAAATACCCAGGAAAACTTTTCAAAGCGTGAAGACCATCCCAATGGCAATGCAAAACTTTTCATCTCTCAGCTATACATCTTCCCTACTGATACCCAAATGTATTTTATATCTCGCTTCACGATTTTGTGCAAAATCATTTCTCCCATGTCAAGTTCTTTTACAGTTCTAAAACTATTTTTGCCCAAGAACTTACTATTTCAGTTACTTTGGAATTAATTTTTTAAACCTTTATTACTATGTTCCCACTACCTCTAAAATTCTTCTCTTCCCGAGATGCATTTGTAAAAGTCCTTCTAACTTCCATCTAAGAAGTTTGTGGTTAATTTTTCTTTTCTTGAGGGTTGTGCTCTCTCAGTCAAGTTTTAAATCATTCTGTCTGCCTGTGTTCCTGCTCATGATTCTACTGTTAATATCAAATCTTTAGAAAACCTCTCATGAGAAAGTTTTAGATTTTGCTCTTTGTCTTTTGTCTAGCAAGACATGACCAGGTTGCATATTAACTAGAAATATAAAGAGGCTTCAGATTTCTTCCAAAAGCAAATTTTCCTTCTGTTAGTTTTTTCACATTGCTATTCTGTTTTTTTTCATCATTTATCTGTTTTCCCGTATTTATATGTCTGCTTAAATTTTAGTTTATTGCCTCTGTCGTGGTTATTCTCACATAACCCAGTAAGACATATTTTATTTATCTTTCAAATTTGAACCGCAAACTAATTTTTCTTGTATTCCAAGAGCTATTCTTCTGTACTATTCTGATACTTAAAAAGGCCCAGAGAGAGAAGTCAAACTACCTAAACACTCTCAGGTATCTTCAACATGCAATATTAGATACAGATCTGCATTTTGGCCAAAAAGATGACAGCTGTGCCACTGATATATTTCCTCCCCCACCCCCCTTCCCCGATGATAAAAAGTCAGCCATTTAAGACGAAATCTAACCAGCTGTATCAGAAATCACTACTTCTCAAGCATTTCTATACAGATGTACACACACACGCACGCACACACAAGTCTCCATGTTGTACATAATAAAATCCAGGAGCAGTGGACAATAGCTGTTTGCCAGCTGGTGCTTTGTCCTGCAGACAAGTAGTCCATACAAAAAATTATGCAACTGCTTTCTCATTTTAAGGAGATCCATGAAAGTTTCCAGAATGCTTACAAAGCCAAGGTCAGTTACTGGAGTATTCTGGTGACACCCATTTCTAGTAACAGCTATACCATGGCTACAAAAGTGACCACAATGAAGAGTTACTGCTACTAGATGTCACAGATCAGAGCTCATCATTGGATCTTCTTCCCTTCTGCACACACAGCATGGAACTAGGAATTTGGCTGACAACTTAGACGGAGGGCTTAATTCAAGTAAACTGGAAAAGCAAACGTGCAAGCCCAATTGTATCTGCTCCTCAGCAGCTTTGTTTATTTCTAACATACACCTAAATTTTAGATCTCTCACTAGAAAAAGCTCAGCTGCTCTCAGCCAGGAAGACAACAAGAAACAACCATTTTGTCTGTTGTGTTTCTTCACATTTTAAGAGAGTCTCTTGTAGAGGGATGCTATGCTCAGTCATGTTTTTCTTCTTTTAAGCCTAAACCATGGCAAAACCCACCCCTTAACTTGTGCAAATGCAAATAGAGGTGCCAAAAAATGAAAACCGTATTTTGCTAAAAACATTCCAGAACTGTTTCAAGATTTAGGATGGGTGCCTGCTGGGCTTGGGAAAACATATAAAGATAATTGTGAAATAAGTTTGTGAATTGTTTTTTTTAAACAGACTTTTTGGCTTCCTCTCTACCACAGTCTGCTTCTTTTCTCCCTATTTCTAACTATTCAGTTTTCCCCCTCCCTTTCTTGACAGCTAGCACCGTAACTATAAGCACTAATAGCTTAATTGAAGGGGCAGGTCTGTCAAGCCTTCAGCAAAGATTTCCTTTACCCTAGGTATTAGTTACTACATTTTAGGAGAGTATTCATGCATAAATGCTATTCCACAACCTAGCTATTCCAAAACTGTAAAGTGACTACAAGTCTTCCAGTCTTCAACTTCCAATAGCCTTGATCCTCACACAGTCACCAGTTTGCCAATTCCACCATTCTGCAACAGATGTTCAAGTCTAACTTGAGGTTTCTCACTCAGATGTCAGCAATAAATCCTACTGGGGGGAAAAAAGAACTTATTTTTCTTTGTCCTTTTTTACAAGTTAACCCATCCATTCTTTAAAGGTCCATTTCGAGGCAAATTATAAAATGATTCAATGCTTGTGGATCCAGTAGGTTGACAAGAATAAGAAGTGCTCAAGCTAGAAGCTCCTTTGGTAGGCTTAAGGAAAACAGAGAGTGCTAATACTATAGTATTTTCATGAGGAGTAATGTGCTTTGGAATTCATTCCTTCACTGCACTTAGGACAAACCTACGATATATACTGAAATGTCCACTCATTCCTTAACCTAGCTATAACAATGCTGCTATATGATTTATATTTGCTTGAAGCTGCACACCAAAAAAAAAAAAATTACCAAGGATGCTCCAAACCTGGAATATTCCTGCATTTTGGAATATGTGTATGAGAAGAGTCACTAATCTCAACTACCTTTTCACACATCATTTAATTCATTGCTCAGAAGCACAAGCAAAGAGAAGGCGGCTTTCAAATTCCTACTTTCCTTTATTTAAAATATTTATGTTGGATCTCCAAATGACAGTGTGTGAGCACTAACTGAGAGTCTAGAAATGTAAAATCAAGTTTAACTTTTCTGTAAAAAATGACTAAAACCTCTAATTCTAATATTTGGGTTGATGACCTTATTTTGTTATTTCTTATAGTACGGTACTCTGAACAGCTTTTGTCATCTAAGTCAACTGCTTCTGTAAGCTGCTGTATTAAGTCTATGCCATTTTTAACAAAACAGTTAATTAGATCATTCTAAAGCTATGTCACAATAACATCAAATTAATTGCACTGGATTATTTGAAAAATGGAATATAAAATAATTTTGACTTCGTTGTCAGGAATGGAAAAGTCTTACAAAGGATTACTTACAAACCAACTACTGGTTTATGCTTGAAGAGGAAATGCCTACAGTAAATGTTCAAATAAGTAAAACTTACTTTATCATTTCAAAAAGCTTTGGATCTGAGACCTTGATATTTCGAGCCATATTCCATGAAAGATGAACCATGGGTACTATGGACTTTACGCTCTGCAGTTTATTCCACTCGTACCGTTCCACCGCCAATTTATATTGACAAGCTATACAAAAACAAAATTACAGAAGCAATTAGTCAAGTAAAGAAACAGATACCAACTGGAGCCGATATAATTTGATTATAATCAAAATTTATACCTTTTACGGATAGATTAAACTTCATTTGCAATGAAGCTCCAATTACATTGGAACTTCATTCCAACAACACTTGAATTCTATAAAATTTATTTTAAAAAGTGCATTAATGATGCTAAAAGAATACACAAGACCACAGTAGCAACAACTGGCTGTGAAAATACATTACTGACAAGTGCTTGATTTCTACGGCGAGCAGAGAACAATATTTCAAAAAGGTTACTTAAAAAAAATCTTCAAATATTTCTGATAAAAAAATACTAAATTTGAGATGTCTGCATCTCACTCTAGTTGTTCTTTGTCATAATTTTACAATGCTATGGTACATAATTTGTCTTGAAAGGAAAACTGCACCTCAAGAGATTTGTTGCAATGAGTCACACTTTTTCATTAAGCAGCCTACTCACCCTGCCCTTTTTTAAAAAGTGTTTTACAAAATTTACTGTGATTGAACATGTGAGCTCTGTATCAGTCAGTCATACAGAACTAGATATATACTCTTTATTGCACCATAACGAAATAAAGATAGACCTTAATTTTCTTTTTAAAAATGGGAGGTTTTTCAGAATAAATTCTCTTCAAATGCTTGACAGAATCTCATTTTAACTATGAAATTTCCTTCCATTCTCATACTTAAAAACCTCCCAAGACTACGGTCCAAAATTAAAGACTTTTAGAGCAACAGGTCTAAAAAACTTAATATTCCTTTATGAACAAAATTTTGCAACTGTTTGCATTTCCTGATGCTTTCACTGAAGAGTAATTAGATATATGTTGTCCTGAGAAAGTTAAGCGGGACAAGTCCTTAACTCATAAGCAAGCTATACAGCAGTTTGCCGGGTAGAACAAATTTTGGAAGAAAAATTTAAGAAATGGTCTGTCTACAAGACAAAGTCTGTGAATTAATCTAAACAATTTATTCTCCTAGCTTTTGCTAAACAATTTTAAGTTTTACAAGTCTATTAAATGAACGAGTGCAAAACCTACATTCTTACTGCTTTTTCTTCCTCTTACCAATGGAATGACTTAAAGCTTCAGCACGTAATGTTTTAAAATACAGTACAGTCTTTTTTTTTTAAAATGTAGTAAAGCATGGTAAATTAGTAAGAAATGGTATTTTCTGTGCAAATGCAGTACAACATTACCTAATTACACGGTTCTGCACAAGCACTATTCAACCATACCTGTAAGAGGGCCAACATTCCATGCAATGTTGTTGCACCAACCAATAGCCTGAACCCAATGAACAGTGCCAGCATTTATCCACACCAAATCCCCTGGTCTTTGAATAAACCTATAAACAGGGACATTGGCTTCATACAAATCTTCCAAGTTTGGCCACCAAGATCCCATAAGGAAATTCATATTATTCCTGAAACAATAGGAAAAATAAAGTCTTTAGCATTTATCCGCAGACATATTAATGGCTCATACTTCAATGAAATTGCCTGTAAAAACTGATCACCACAATAAATGCTTTCTGCGTCTAATCATTGACCCAGGAGGACTTGTCAATAGGAAAGTTTCATCTATAAAATTCCTGATCCTAATTCCACAGCTCACATACTGCAGTACATTAAAACATTTAACCATCTGGCTACTCATGTAAAGTCAGTTTATGGCTTCCAGTTATGTTCTATTTACTTTTATATTTCCCAGTATTTTATATAATGCTGGGGCAGAGATTAATGCTTGGTCAGATCTAGTGTGACACTGGTGCCAAATGCTGCCTTTTTAATCAGCAACTGCTTTTATATACAGACTGTACCAGCTCTTAAGATTGCTTTCTGTTTTGAACAGTGTCAACCATGTACTTGTACTGGCAGCTTATGTACATGAAGCTTGTCCAACAAGCAACCTGTTGGCACCATCTCAACTGTGATCCACAGGTCTATGCTATATTCAGCCAAGAAATATCAAACCTTATGAGTAGCATGAAAAAACCACCTCCATATGGATTTCCTAAGCGCAAACTCTTCCACTATGGTTAAGCAAAATACACACTTCTCTCCCATCCTCAAACCAATTCTATACTGGTTTTATACTGTCCCATGACACATCATTCACAATTCGTTGTTTTCAAGGACAATTCAGTGCCTCCTTCATGCCCTCTAAACATTTGGTGAAGTTATCAAGAGCTTAGCTTCTCTGTCAGAAGGACAGTGTCATGGGGGTGAAAGGCAGGCTGTCATCTGAGACGCTTCAATTCCGTGAGTGGAATTACAATTTTGAGATGCTTAATCTTTGTAAAGGTGGATGGAATATGAACAGTTGTCAGCAGACAGCCAGAACATACAAAGTATAGAGACCTTGAGATGAATTTGCAGAGCTCTATTTCTGATCTGAAGAAAAGTCCTGAAGAAAAGTCAAGAGCTTAGCCCAGTTTTAACTGGGCAAGATAAGAAGAAAAAACTCTCCTGTAAAATCAGCTTCAGAGGCTACTGCTTGAACACCAGCACTATTAGGGGACAGAGTTGTTCCTCCTCTTTTTTTGGGGATGGGGTGATAGGGTGGTGGTGATGTAGTGTGGTGTGGTGGTTGCATGCATGTGTGTATGTTTTGTCTGTTTTTAAAGCATTCACTCAACACAAGGCTCAACATAGAAACCCCAATGTTAGAGCTGGTTGAGTACTTCCCCAATGGTCAGAGCACCTCAACTTTTCCAGCAAGCTGCAAACATGCAAGTGTACGCAAACTATGCCATGACACCTCCTGAGGTCTGAGTAAACTAAACTCTCCCTCTAGATGCAGCAAGAAACCACGCCACAATACCAATGTCTCCGTGCTTGCTCATGTACAGCAAGTACATTAATCATAACAAGGATTAACAGCATACATCACCACCAAAATACTTCATCACTTCTAAAAAAAAACCCAAAACAAAATGCCAATCCCCAACTTTGCTCCATCAGTCCACTGCAATAACTCTAGAAAGCCATGACACCATTACAAAAGCATCGCCATTTGGTAATAGTAGATGTCAGCTTTAATATGCATGATAGAGCAGCCTACAAAAACAGCAAGGGCTATGATGGATTTTCTGATGTGGAAACGTTACTGCTATGAAAACTGGATCGATGCCACAGAATACACAGTGGTAGCAGACGGTCTATGCTTATACTAAATTTCTGATTACCCTTAATGTAGTATTTTGAATTTCGAACCTAGATGAATGTTCGCTACTACCAATCTCTTGCTTGTCTTTCCTTCATTCCTGTGTTTGAAAAAAACCCAAATAACGGACCTAATGTTATTTTTTGAGAGAAAAAGCTATCACAGACAATCCAAATTTCTGTACACTGTACAAATGTAATATTTTGTATAAATTCTAGATTTTGCATTTTAACTTATTTCAAAAGACTTCTCTGACTACATGGAAAACTGAAAAAATAATGTCCTCTTTCAGCACCATCAATAATTTCCCCCTTGATAAAAATAGAGAAAAACAGCATGCTCAGCTTACTTTTCACAGAAGTCATTCATGACACCCCAGTAGCTTTCAGGGACAACAAACCATTCGCAGTCACCTGGACCAATATTTATATTTACGGAACAAAAGTTGTTATTTTCTTGATGACCTGAAATTTAAGAGAAAAAAAATAAAAATCAACACACATCCTGTAAGGCTGCCCTATCAAAATAACACTATGAGAATGCAAAGTAAGAATTACTAAAAAACCCTACACACCACAGTTTAAGTATTCATACATATTTTTATATGACACTTATACACACTACTTAGGGGATTCACAGCGGTAAGAAATGCAATTATGCTACCAGTGACTACAGAATTCTGCTTTTTTTAGTTTGTGGGAAAATAAAAGCTGCAACTACCAATCTTGCAAATCTGACCAGTACTTCAGCAGTTCCCTTTTTGTAGAAATGAATGCTTCAGGACGCTAAAGCTTAGATTTTATGTTTTATGATAGCTCTTGACAGTTCCAGTCAGGAGCAAAACTTCATGACTTCAGGCACTGAACAGACAAGTAGTAATAAAATCTGTCCCAAAGAGCTTTCAAGATCAATGTAGAAATGCCAGTATTTTATCTTCTTTTGACAGCTGGAAAACTGAGCCATAATCCCTAATGGAATTATCTGAAGTTGTACTTCAGAAAAAACAGACCCTGAAATTTAGTCCAGATCCCTCAAGTCTCAGTCCAGCACTATTCATTACCGAGGGTTGAATGCTATCCTCAGACAATAAAGAATCTAAAAAATAAAAATATACTGATTTCTGTGATTACACAAGACCTACTTTGGAAGCCTGTAAAACTTTCAAGGCATGCAAAATACAAATACTCTCCAAGTATATAAACCTGCCATCTTTTTGCCCTTAAAGAATCTAGTATTGCATGCAAAAGGTTAGTATCGTCATTACCTACCACTGCAGAAATCCAGAAATTTCCACCACAAGGGTAATTTAGCACTTTGTACACACAGAGTTCAGTTAAACAAGAAATGAAGAAGAACTGAATGAGTACAATTTTGTCACATTTAGGCATGCTGTAAAATATGGAAAATCTGCAGTGCAGTTAAATCAATACCACAGCAGTAGAACCTGATTTTTTTTTTCCATGCAAAGATATTATACTCACCTGGTGTTCTGCTTCCTGGAACCTTCATATACAACTGCACTGTGTTCATGCCCAGGATGGTATGACCAACATGGCTTAGAAGATTTCCTGCTGATACCACACGTACAAAAGCAGGAAGTTTTGTCAGTTCATGGAGTTGCAACTTCCACCTGCAACAAAATAGCAAATCGACAAACTGTGAATCTCTAAGACTCTTCGAAGAATTTGAGAAATATAAACATTTTCACAAAATTGTTAGCACAGGAGATAAAAGAGCAGACAATATACTTCTATGTACCTTAGCATTTCTTAAGAGGGAAGTTGAGGCAATCCAATACCCTTACTTGACAGTTACAGAAATTTAAATGACAATTTCATCTAAGAGCAAGCCAAAAGCCAGGTTTATCAGACTCACCCTTGCAGCTAGCTGGTCTGCTGCTATACCGTGAGAAAACTGCTTGCAATTTATACCTCAGTGTACATCTTTTCCAAGTGAGAATGCAGCTGTGCTCTCCTCACACTCTTAAGCCAGTCAAGAAATTGTTAACCGTGCTTTCAAGAATGAAATAATATTGTGCTACAACGTATGTTAAAAAGAGTGTCTAAACATACCCTAGCCTGTGCACACAATTGCTGTGGCCACGAATGAAGTTACCTTCATGCATGTGCTAAAGAAACTGAATACTTGCATTTACAAAAAACACAGACCTTGAAACACAAAAATCCCAGAACTTAAGTATGGAGCTCTGTAATGTTACCCAGGTATCTGTGTTATTCTTTTGTTTTTAAGCTATATCCAAATATAATCACAAATCTGACAGACTACTTGAGTGCAAACACAGTTTTGTAGCAAAAGCTGAGACTCCAGATCAGAAGATCAGGCATCTGCAAGAGATCCTACGAGAACTATGTAAAGTATCAAAATCCAATTCCCTATGAGCCTCAGGTTAGTTATGATTAGGTTAATTTGAAGTCTCTCTCCCCGTGGTTTGCTCTAGGTGTTAGTTTATTAGCAACTATTTTGTATCTATCATTATTAAAATGAAAAAAATTAGGAAAAAATCAATATCAGCATTAAAAATCTTTATAACAATCCCTAGTCACATACACATGTACACACACTGATCTTTCAGTGACTTAACCACAAAAGATTTCAGCATCTTAAGCAGGCCTTATTCCCCAATTTCAAACACCATAACTTTTCCTTCTGCTCTAACGATTGAAGCAGATCAGAATTTTTGTACAGCAGCTGGTGGAACTAACAGCCCAGACATGCTGGATCTTTTATGGAAATATAGATGCTAAATAGAGATGGAACCAAATAAAAAAAAATATCATTACTGGACACACAAAAAAACCAAAAACAAACAAACCACCAAAAACCCAAAACAACTCCCCAAAATTGCTTTCAGAGTATTTCTAATACTTCCTAATGTTTTTCTGAGCTACCTTCATCTACTCACAGAAAGACATGGAGTCTAAACAATACACAATTTATTCCCTTTTTTTCTTTATTTTTTCTAGGTTCTGGCACAGGTATCACGGCTTATCCACAGGTAAGCACTGGCCTGGTCTTTTACTACCTATTTTGAACCCTGTTCCTGGATAGAGAATGAATAGCTATGAACAAGCGGAAGCAGAATGTGTGACAGCAGGAAAAGGAAGCAAAACCCAAGTAACAAAAATCCAGAGAAATAATTAAAAAAAAATCCTTTAATCTTATAGCTTCTGTGCAAAGACTGAAACCTTGGTATTGTTAGAAGTAATCAAAGATGTAAGCAAACAATTGAAAGCCTCAGAATGAAACAAAGTGAATGTATTGGGAGGAGGACAGTTTCTGATGGATATTTAAGTTAATTTCTGGAGAAATAAAGATCCTAGAAAGAAAAGCTTGAAAAGAGATTTTAAGGTGAGAAGGGCTCTTAACAACAGTTACAAGACCAAAGGTAAAAATCTAATTGTGGAAATATGGTGTGCAACTGGAATTGGGTTTAACAACAGTGGAGAATGTATTGGTTTTCCAGGAGAAGTAATGATACTGTAGAATACCACTGTGAACAGGAGAAACTGTAATCAACTTACTTTTTGTCATCTGACAGGTCAATGTTGGTCCCAAACTTGATTGTTTTAAAAGGTCCTCTTCTCCTCCTCCCAGAGCTGCAAATACAAAAAAAATGTAATAGGTGAATGTGAAAATGGGAACGAGGTCAAAAAACCTACAGAAAACCAACTACAGAATCATCAGTTGTACCACACTCACTTATCAGAAGATGTGGATTCGTTGTCTGAGTGGTCCTTGTGGTGACTCTTCTTCTCATTTTCTTCCTATAAAATGCAATTGTGAAAATGTTTTTACATAAACATAATAATCATAATGATGACAACAACAACAACAATAATAATAGTAATAAAACAGGTATAAAATGGCAACGTGCTCACAGACATCAGTACATTTGTTTGAAGATGCTGGTACAATCTTTAAAATATCTGTATCTAAGGTTTTATGTGAATATTACTCTTCCTTCTCCTGTGTGAATACTACCTTCCTCCAAAGTCAGACAGGCCTCCTGATATGAAACTAGGATGACTAATATTTATAAAATTAATTTTATAAAATCTATTATATAAAATCTTTTGAATTTTTCATAGCCATATACTATTTTAGCACTGCAGTAGCTAAGACTATGACTAGCGGAAAAAATCTAACCGATATTAAATGATGTAATTTGATCTTTTTAGCAGAGAGGGCTCAAAAGCCTATTCTAAAGACTGCTTTTTTGGCAAGTATATGGACACAGAAGGAAAAAGAACTAGACAAAAAGGAGGAAAGAACTGCCTGGAGGCTATCCAAAGATCTCAGGCTTTGAATGGGTTTGTTGTTAAATCTCAAAGTGCCCTGTGTACCTGAGAAAGTCTTATTCATCCTTTGAATGAAGGACAAAGAGAAACAAAAAGGAACCTAGTGATGATGGATTTATCAAATACTGCAAGACATGTCAGAAAAGCAATGTAATAGTTGTTAGAGGCATAAAAAAGAAGATCACGTAGGGCAAACCAGGACGATTGTGTCTGTATAAAGAAACAACAAAGCTTTCATCTGAACACTGTGAAAAGTCACCTAAGGACAGGTCAAAGCAGTGTTAAGTAAAGGACTCGTACACTTAAAACAATGTCTTTTTGACTTCCAAGGGGAAAGTGAAAATCGTCGTTCTGAAAATTATTTTGTACATTACAGTTTTAGCACCAGTTTGTAACAGAGAAAAAAATAATAATCAGAAAATCCCACAGTTCAATTCGTGGTGCAAAAACAAAGCTGAGGCCTTCCTGCTGACAAGCTGCTATGGGATCAGTTGTGTATGTTATTGAACATGTGCTTTACTGAAATATTATATATGTAATGTTCTCCAGCCCCTCTGGAATGTTGTGCAAGAATATAATGCTGGTGCAACTGTTCAAGGGGCACCAGAAAACTTCACTTGATATCCTACTTAAACTTATTACCACTGCAGAGGAAGAAAAATCACATTTATGTCCCAAGTTCTTGATGACTTCAGCGCTTCCCACTTCCCAACAGTATTTCTGTTTCTTTTCCTCAACCTGTATTAGTCTCACTCAAAACATCTGGACTACTTTCCTTTCTCTATTCTTCAATTACCAATTCATTTATTTGTTTCTAATCCTTTCCTCTAATGCACAAAGTTTAAATTTATAATTTCTCTTTCCTTTCTTACTGAAACCATTGCTGTTTCTGCATAACTGAAGTGAAAACTGCAATAGTCAATTCCCCATGTCAATTCTTTCCCTATTTTCTAATTAACAACTGGTCAAGAATATCTTTTTGTCTTAGTTCACTTAAGCCTAATCTTTTTATAACAGCAGATAACATAAGCCTCAGAGGAGAGCCCACAGCTAATTCCAAGGGTATGCTCACTACTTCAGCAGAAACATTAAAAAATAATACCAACAAAATAGCATTTCAAAAGTTTCACTCTGTCACGTATGTCTAACAACTTCTAAACTAAACAGAAACTGTTATGTTCAGAACTCAGCAATAACAAATACGGAAAGCATCAGACACTTTTCTGCAAAATAGTTTTTTCAAATGTTATGCTGGAAGACAAGCCCAAGTGTAAACTTCAGTAAGTCACATCAAGTTAACTCAGGATACTGTGAAGAACAAAGAAAATTTACTTCAAAGAGTATGTGAAATTAGAAGCAATATAAGTTTTTAAAAAGTGCACTGAAAGTTATGAAAGCATATAATAGTCAGTTTTACATTAAGTAAATTAAGTTTTACATTATGCATTTGTGAGGAACACCCCATACACTATTTGTCCTTCCATTCAAAATATATTCTGCAAATTTACCTGTGCTCTTCATGCCAATGGAAATTACTCCTTTTCCTTAGCAGCTTCCATTTGTTTTCGATAGCCATTACTAATTGGTTCCAGAGTTAGTATACAGTTTGTAAATTACTTAAAACAATGGACTTACCCTTAAAGACTCCTGGAATGAGGAGGCTTGGTACTGTGCATACTTAGCAATTGTTGTATGAGATCTACTGCTTTCACAACGCCAGATTTTCTTTGTTCCAGTGGGGTCCCAGTTTTCATCTGCTGGCTGCAGTAGTTGTGTCCTCACTTCTACTATATGTTCATTATTTGCTTCTACCAATGTCTTAGTAGAGAAGAGTCCTAGATCTAAGAAATAGGAAAAACATCCACAAAGGACAGTTAAAATATAATATAAAGTTTCGAGAAAAGAAGACATTAATACTAAAGTTATCTAAAGGTTTAAACTAAAGCATTTTTCCCCTTAGCCTTCACAACACAGCCTTCCTGTAGGTTAAAAATTAACATATGATTAACACTCAAAAAGCTTTTCTGCACCCAACAGTGGAAGCCTAGAAAAAAACTGGCAGCTACCATATGGACTATATTCCAAGGAACATTTTACATGTCTTATGTAAACAAAATTTGCAAACAATGTTTAAATCTATCACCAATAAGGTACTTTTCAGACTGCTGTTTTATGAATGTGCTTCCATCATACAACACATTTCCTACCAGCAATTTCTACCTAGAGTTTAAAACATTGTACAAAGCACAAAGACACGTAGCCAGTTTTCATAGGAAAAAAGTCTATCTTCCATGCCTACAGCTCAGCTTCTCTCTGTGCTCAACAAAATCTGCTGCACTTTAAGGGGCTTTTTGAGATGGTAAGTTTAGAAACAGTAGCAAACTGAGAAAGGACACATGCCCCTAATCACTTAGAATACAAAGTAATACACTATTACAGATATAAAATATCCACTTTTAAGAACTGACAGACTTCTTTTTATAAAACATAGACAATCTCTTCCGCAGTAAAAAAAAAACATGGAAAGCAAACCCACCTAATTTAAGCGCTCCAGCAAGGCCACGTATTACAGTAACAGGGTTGTTTGGATTTGTACAAAATTGATGTAAAGGTGGAAAGAAAGCATCTCGTTTATTTTCCAACTGTAAAATTATAATGTAATATTAATTATCAGATGAACTTAAGACTTGCTATTTGTAAAAGAAAAAAAAAATAAGAAGAGAAACATCAGAAAGAAGACAGGAATGTTATCCATTTCCTTGCACTGTGGGGAACGAACAGCTACATTATTCAATCCCTTCCATGTTAAAAGCTAGGTTCACTCCTGAAATTAATTTGTTACTGCAATTTATTTCTTGGCAGGAATTACTCCCAGGTTGCTTTGGCTTTTGCAACTCAGGCTTCGTGCAGTGTATTTCTTTATCTGACAGCAGCTTTGTACATTCTCTAAATCTACAGAATTCTCTGAAGAGCAAGATAATATACTAACTTTCTTTACAGAAGTCAAAAAGCTAATTCTACAGATAATGTATACAAGAAACTGTATAATTAAAAAGACTACTCTCACAGTGTATCTCATGTTAACCAGAAAGGCTTACTGCATTTTCTTATGCTTTTGTGCACCTATGACCTCAATTTCATGCTGTAGTCTCCCCCATCTTTTTTTCCTCTCCATTTTTAAAATTGTTGTGAGCCTCAAAATGCTGAAGACACCTCTTTCAAGAAACAAAAAATGATACAGAGTTCCCAGATACTGGGACCCACTCTGGCACATCTACACAGGGTGCTGCAACATGGTGACTTACCAGCTCTGTACAGATTCAACAAAGCTGTGACGGACTTTTAATAAAGTAGATTAATTTAGATGCAACACTTGGATAACAACTATTGCTCCCAAATTAATCTAGCTCTTGGGCAGTCTGCTTTGCTTGCACAGTATGACACCAAAGTGCCAACTTATTCTGGTTCCCAAGTTTGGCTGAGTGAAGCTAACTTGAGGATTTCACACCAGCTGTATGGACATACTAAAATTTATTCTTCTGTTATCAAGGAAGTGGAAGTCCTACTTATTCTTTTACTACTAATGAAGTTAGCTCATACTATTCTAAAGCTATTATGAAACTTTATTTTCAGAACAGAAGTTCTAACGGTTCCTTAAGAAAATACTATGCAACTAAAGCCTGCTTTTTCCTAATGACATTCTGTTCTTCCCATCACCGCAACTTTTATTTTTTTTTCTTTACTATATTTTGAAGCAGACTGTTAGAAGAGTTTAATTACTCTCTTGTTTATAGCTAAACTGTCACTTGCAAATAAAGTACATACATATTTGAAATATTGTATGTTGAATCTAATGAACTGTTTTGCCTATTCTGCCAATATTCTGAGTATTTAAAAAAAGTCATCAAAAAAATTCTGAAGCTGTTTTTCCATGTTTACTGAAATTCTTAATTTACAAGTACTTTAAGAGTCAAACTAAGTCTTAAAATTTTCTTTAAGGTTAGCACTTTTTCCACGTACACATTATTTGGAAGAGCACTGTAATTAGAATTCAGCTGCGAACAGCGGATCTTTAAAATAATTCCGTTATGTAATTCAGATATCCAAACAAGTACAAAAAATGGTCAGCAGCTTACTTCTGCCATTAGATTTACTTACATAAATACTAGGTGTAGGTGGATTCAGCTTGTCCTTTGGCAAGGGAGGGTATGGTGGAGGCGGTGGTCGTGGAGGTGGGCATTTATCCAATAGAATACTACTGTTAGATAAGCCATTTTTACCCAGATTCCTGAAAGGAGAGAAGAGCTGCCTCTGTCAGTACTTGACTAATAAGATACATATATATTAGTGTCATCTCTTCTGCAAAATAATGATGCATAAGGAGAAACCGTAATTCAAGATGCAAATAAAGTTCATGTATTTTAATCAAGGATTCTCAGTGCATAATTTGATAATATTCAAAATAATTCCCACTTTGCCTGCCAAATCTGCAACATCACCATTAGTTGATAACACAATCATTTTAAATAAAAGCAAATATGACTCATTTGACAAAATTTAACAGAGAAAGCAGGTTTCAACTAGAAACAGAGAAGAACCTTAGTAGGTTGGCACTGGCAGATGGATGATCAATTCGCAGCAGCTGAAATAAGAGTCAGGTAAGGCTGTGCATAACACTGTGGCAGAGCACAAAATCAGAAAATAATAATGCCTCAGCAAAAAAACCTGCTGAGTCACAAATAACAACTTAAACTATACTAACAACACTAAATTGAACAACTACCTACCGCTCTCTTCAATTTACACATTTTGAAGCCAGAAGGAGCCACTGCTGCATAATTCAATTGTCTGAGCAAGAGAGGAATAGACCTACCCTGAGCAAGATGTGTCAACACTTGTACGTGTACTTGAGTGAGAACCCCACTTGTTTTATTTGCAGCATTTCTCTGGAGATTCCCAGATGCGGATAACCCATCGTATGTGTGTTAACTTTAATGAGTGACCTGAAAAACCTGCATTCGGAGCTTAGCCCATATGCAATTTCAAGTCAGTATCACCAGGAAAGTACCTGTTAACTTATTAATAATAACTTAAGATTTATTAATCCCTTAAATAGCTCTTTGTGAAAAATGACTCAGCTACATCAGAATTCTTTACACACTATTCAAATCCTTCTTCCACTTGATTCACTACCCTGTTGTTACCACCTCTGAACACTCCATAAAATGGGATATTTCTAAAGCATAACTTAGCCATGTATCTTCATATAACTCACCCGTTACAAAAAAGTTGTTCTGGTAACAACAGTCTTCAACAGAAAACCCATCTGTCATATTAGATGGAACTTTTAGCAATACAGTTAGTCTCTAAAACACAGAAACTGTGACACTTGGACCAAGAAACACCACAGAGCTGGAAGTTGGCATGTGAGAACACTGCTTCAAATTAAGCTACCACAAACCACAAGTAAGATGGACCTGGGGCTGACTGTTATGACAAACACTTTAAAGAAAAAAAGCAAACATCTCACCCACCCCAGGCTGCAGCAAGACGAGCACCCTGAGAAACTAGTGCTCATCACAAGTCAGTCATTCAGTTCAGATCCTACACCAGCTTTCTAATTCGTACATTGCTCCCCTCTGACAGAAGATCAGAGCAATACAGACAGAGACATATTTAACAACTGTCTCCAAAGCACGCCTGTCAAAATACCAAACACAGCTTATTCCTTGTGCAGGCTGAGTCTTACGCCAGAATGAACTGCAACTTCAAAGAAACTGAAAAAGCAATGCGGAAGCTTTGATTAGGCATCATCATCCAACTTGGCAGAAACCTCACTGACCAACGCTGGTGTCTGATGTAGTTCTTGTAAAGACTCTACCGCCTCCAAACAAAAAACTATGACAATATAAAATCATCATCTCCCGAATAAATTTATCAATCATGGTTGCACGAATCTGAGATTCAGACCCACCCATACAAAGCAAAACTATAATCTGAATAGCAGGTATTAGAACTAGATGTAATTTTTGCATTACCAAACTGAAAAATAAAACCAAGAAAAGCAAATGCATAATATTAAAAAAATCAGAGAGCCATGACAAAATTCAGTTTGAATTGATAAACCAACCATTCTCAGGCAATTTCTGAGGCAACAAAGATGAGAAAGTCTGAAGAAAAAAAAAAAAAGACAAAGGAAAAAAAAAAGACAAAGAAAAAAAAAAGACCCAAAGGAAAAAGGACGTTGCTCAGAAGAACCAGCATGCCTTAAACTGCTGTGGTCACAACAAAATAACCGTCACAGTGAAAACTCGGTAAAACCAGGGTACATGGGGTCTTTAGGGAAGGAGGGTAACAGAGAAGGGAGAATCTCCTATACCCTTAGAATTACAGATCTGAAAAGGCAAAGGAGACACACAACAGTACTGTGCAGTCGGTACAGATGAAAAGATGAGATGGACAGAGATATCTCACAAACCCAGCACTCCGAAGCTGATACTAATAAATGCACACCACAGTTTTTAATTAAGTTACTAAAACCCTGTGAGGAAGTTTCAAGGGAGGAAAAGGAGCAAAGAAAAGAAAAGTTGAGACAGGAAAATGGTCATAATTCAAGTGGCATAGGAAACAGATGGGAGAATATTTAATGTTGTCTTTAATAGACCAGTTTCACTCTACCACCTTTCTTCTGTCCATGAATCAGAATAACTGTTAATAACAATACAAGAGAGCTATTGAAGACTAATACTGTAACTGATAATGTGCAAATCAGAGCAATGGAAATTACAAAAACCACAACAGAAGTACCAAAAAGATTTGCTACCAGCATCTGAAATGAAACAGTGTGAATATCCACTGCCAGTCTCTCCATCTCTGGAAATAGAAAAAGATGGCCAGTGCAAGGAAAGCAAGACAGCCTTTTTCATCACAGCAACAATGAGGAAAATCTCATATGAATCTCCTTCTAAAACGTATTTTTGTAAGAGGATTTCATCCTGGCTGAAAGAGGCAACAGAGGCAACACTTGGGAAAAAACAAGCCTGATTTAGGTCCTAAAAAGAAACTGGATGCCCAGACAGTCACCTACAACGCCATGATGAAGAAATGAAGAGGACAAGCTTCATTCATTTAGACTGACTTTCCAGAGGGAACTGGTTTTTGATAGACTGCAGTCAGGAGAACACCCTTCATTCCCGCAGAGCAGGAAGAGAAGGCAGGAGCAGCTGTCAGCCTCAGAAAGGTAAGGATGGAGGTGTATACTGGCGTGCAGAGTTGTCCCATGTCAAAGCTATAGCTCTTGGCCCACTAAAATTTGCTTGACACCACCTCATGCAACTGCTTTACCTCGAGAACCAAACTCAAACTGGCATGCTTATGAATGCCACCAACCACTATGGATGAAATACGTGCTTGGATTTCAGGTTCTTAAGGTATATCTCAAATAATCAACCACTGGATTCCTTAAAACACCCCCTTTTTTCCCCATTTCACTGCTTTCTAGGATACATTCCCACACCTCCTAAAAACAGTTCCCAGCATTCAGTCTTAGAGAACAACTTCCCCTCCAGCTGTACCAAAAAAGACAGTGAACCAGAAGCAGAGGTGTTGACCCAGTATGTGTTGCAACAGTCAGTCTCTTCTTCATTATATAGCACTCCCCAGTCTGTGCATTTAGCAAATATTAAGACAGTAATTTAGCATTACCTAGGAATTTCTTGACAAATTGAGACTGATGGCTTTGACTGAGACGATGCCTTCATCCCTCTACCATGCTTCTTCCCTCCAGTTTACTATTTTCACTGAATGGACTACCTAGTTATTTGCTATGCAGCTGAAAAGTTTACAATTACATGAAACTTATCAGGTAGTTGCTATACACTTCATAAGCACTATACTGACATTGTGTCATCCTAGTTGACTAAAAAAAGACACCATACAAGCTTAAAGCCAACTGTGTTACACAGTTGTATTAATTTTAACTCTATTTTATTATACAATCTCTCAACTACATCAAGAATGTTATGGTTAATGTGATAAAACTTATTTTCCAAACTCTAGGAATCATCATTTATTACTACCCTTTACATTTATGAGATTTGTCACCTCAATGATTTTATTATTTCACTTGAGCCTAATGTCAGACTGAACAGATTACGTTCATTTCTCAGAAAGCAGTTCCATAGTGGTTTTCAAACTCTCTGAAACTTTTTCTGTTTTCCAAGTACTATAAAAAAAATAATTATCTGCATGAATGATAAATAACAATTCTCTGGCCTAAGTTCATGGATGTATGTTATCCAGGCCTCTGATTTAAAAATTTTGAGTTGAAGAATAACTACTGTTTAGTCTTCTTGATTACTATGAAAATAGTGTTATCACACATCCTGTGATGTGAACATCGTATCTGTCTTTTTCCCAAGCACAGAGCAAAAATATTTACAGAAATCTCTTGTCTCTATTGACTGTTCTAATAACTCTACAGAGTCATTAAGCAGGAGTGGGTTTTCTGTTTCTTCTTTTTCATTCTTGGCTATAGTCTTCCTCTTCCAAACTTCATTTCTAAGTTTTCTAAAACTCTTAGCTTCAGTGCTTTTAAAAATATTTTCCCTTTTTGTTTTTAATTGGGAGATTGGGACTTTCTGATGGTAATTAAAAGTTCCTAAGCAATTTCCAGTAATCTACACATTTGGATTTTAGGTACACTCTACAGGCCAGAACAGAGCAAGTCAAAAACATTACACTCAAGCAGCTATTTTTACTGTGAAGTCAATCTAAATAAATTGTTATTTGAGGATTAGCTGCATGAGAATTAACAAGGTTTTACCGTTCAAGAGATTATAGCTATTCTGAAGAACAAAATTAATACCCTCTCTTCCCCAAATAAAAATTGCGTTTAACATGAATATAAGGAACTGTGGATTTATGTGATATTCTACCTCCAATTTATCAAAATTAAGCTACAAAAAATAATCAACAAAACATTTCCAAAAAGTGCCTGCAGAAGGACTCAGCTGAAGCACTCTGATGCACAGTACTTCCTTGACCCAGTCCTGATTCAAAACAGAAAAAAACAGCCTTTCTTAACAATTAATTGCTTTCACACTCCAAGTCATTACAATAACACAGAAAAAAATGTCTGTCAAGACCCATCACCTTTGGGAAGGAGGTGGTTACAACACCTAACTTGGGCTCTCTAAGGTTCAGCTCTCCAGGCTCCTCCTGTACACAGCAGAGAGGAAGCTGTGCTCTCAAAGGGGAATATAAAGAAGTCAAGTTAACATAATGCTTGAGTTCAAGTAATGCCAGATAATTATACAACCTGTTTATCATGCAGTTCTCTACCCCAGCCTTTCACAACCAGGTACTAGCTGGCAACACTCCCAGATGGCTTTCTTTTTAAACCTACAAAAAAAATTCCTACAATAGAATTGTGGATTTTCTCATTATGCAAATATATGTCTAATAATTTTTCAAATTCTGTTCTGGTTTTGACCTCACTAGTACAGGTTGGCAGTGAATTTCATAGGTTAATTACATGTTATGTAAGAAGTAATATTCCTTCTTTTTTGTTTTCTTAATGACTTTTAAATCTTTCCTTTCTATTTCATTTGCTAATCACCATGTTCCCAGGCTATAAGACAAACAGAATTACATTAATGACTTATGTAAGAAAAGCATTTAAGAAGTGGTACCAAACTTTTTCATACACTTGCCTTCCCCCTACACTATAAATCTTTCCTATGATTTTTTTTTCACTTCCAGATAATTCTGCTTCCCATCTCTGTATTTGCCTTTTTAGTCGGAAGGGAATATCTTGCTCTAACCAGTGTTTAACTTGTGAAATCACAGTATTTCAAATTTTGTTCTTAAAATGTTTGCTATGGTGAAATTGACTTGCCAGAATTAATGTGTCTTTAGAGCAACAGAACAATTTTGCCTTCAAGCCAAAGAAGACCTTTGCTTACAAAGAAACCTTCCAATAAAACAAGAATCGCTTTTGTTGGTTTTATTTTTAAGAACAAACCGCAAACTTAATCCGGCTCCTTTCTCCACAAAGTACTTACCCTCAAATAGATTCAGGCTCTTTGTCTCTCTATTGCAGAGCTCCCAAATCAGTGATTCACTAATTGACTTCACAAAGCAATTGCCAGGGATCAGAAAGATGAGCCCAAGTTTGCTTCTGCCCCAGGCTTCAACACAGAGCCTGCTGAGCAATGGTAAGTCTGATTATTTAGCCTCTGGATTGCTCTTCCCACTCCTCTTCATGAAGCTCACTTCCTATGCTTGTGTACATGCTGACCATTTACCAGACTCTTTTCCAGACTGTTCAGCCCAGACCATTTTCTCTTTTCCTTCCTACACTTTCATCATCTTACAAGGCCCCTTGAGAGGCAACTGATCTGTCCTGGTCTCCTGTCACTTTCTTTTCTGAATGATTGCTCTCTACTCTTCCTCTTCGCACACCAAACAAAAAGAACTATAAAAACACACGTTAGTCCCTTTTACTGCACATTACTATCAAGCCTGTGTCTCTCATTGGCTTTCCCTAATTAAGCCAAATTTGTAAAGCTTTCAAGTTCAGAAATGCCTTGGATTTTTCAAACTAGTCTTTCCATATATCACCACAAAAATGACAACAGCAACTTTCAGCTGACATGAAGTTGCCCAGTTACCCAGCTGGGCTCTTCAGAATTGTTTGAGGAGCTCTCTGTGTCATTATCAAGCAAAAGTTTTGTTTGGAGCTTTGCCTGTTCTTTCAAGGCTGTGAACAAGCTTTAATGGTAACGATAAAAATACTAACTAAGCTATTTCTTATGAGATACAAATCCAGCCAACTCAGAAACTTCTCTGCACTACTTAAAGGAAAGGCTTGACCTCAAGTCAGTTTAAATAAGGGCAAGTGATGGACCCTCTCAACTGCGATGGATACTAGATTTTTAACATCACTTCTCCAGGATGGTAATTAGATGCACCAGTTGAAACAGAGAACTAGAAATCAGCCGGTTTCACTTAAGCAGAAATAAACAGCTTGAGTGTTAAATCTCAATTCTGGTGATAACGTTTTGTTAATTCTCCTTTCAGTAGGCTTGCTCACAGTAAAAAGAGATTTACATTTCTAAGAGTACAGAAAAGAGCTTTTGATAACAGTCTTTGTAGGGAGACCTGATACACAACTAGACAAAACAGCAGACTCTTCCCACGAATTAACAATCAGCTTTTCTAGTAACAAACCTGGAGCAGTTATTCCTAGCACATTTTCTTCCTTTAATCACATGGTTTTCACTTTTGCTCAAAATTGCTTCAGTGTTTTTCTGTTTGGTTTGGGTTGGTTTATTTTTTATAATTAAAATGACCTCAACAGCGGATTTTCTCTAGGAATCTAGGGAAGGATAATTAATTTAATAGTACACTCTTTTATCTGTTATTTTGCTCAGTGCTTAAATAAATTTATAGAATAATAAATTTATATTCGGTACATTCTCTTGCTCTATTGTCCTGATGATTTTCCCTAGAGGAAAAAACAAAAAGACATTTTGGCAAGTATGAACAGGTGCATGCAACTTGCATTTTTTTTTTTTATAGCTGGAGCTCTAGATTAATCATTTTTATTTTCCTCCTCATTATTCTGCATTTGGCTGTGTTTACTATATGCTTGCTTCAAAAGCAGAGTGTTTATGTTACTTGTAAGTCACAATGAAATTCCTCAGAACTCTTGTTACATAATCTCTATAAATTTATAGAATCTTCATGGTTGGAAGAGACCTTTGAGATCATCAAGTCCAACCATTTAGTTCACTATGTAGTCAGTTTACCAAATACACTAATTTATTTGTATTACAACCACCATAAAATTCACTGTTACAGTCAGTTTTACTGGTAGGGAAGACTAACCAAATCACACACTTTCCAGAATCACCTCCTCAATACTCGTTCATCTGTAAACTCCAACAGAGTTTAACAAGATGAGCATACTCGTTACCCTGCTGTTCTCCAGAATAGCATCTTAATGAGATTTGCATATTTAGTTGTCAATAGCTCAGCTACTGCATTTCTAATTTCCTTGTAGCTTTTCAATGAACATTGTCTAGCCCTTCAAGGGAAGCTCCTTGTAGAAGCATCAATTGCTGCACCAGCACCTACCGTTTGACCCCTTCTCAGCCTCCTTAAACAACCTCATTTCACTGCATGAATAGAATAGGTCTCTGTTAAATACTTCCTTAACATTCTCACTGAGGAAGATGGATATAAAGCAACTTTTCAGCCTCTGCAGTGATCTTGCCCTACTTAAGCGCTCACTTTAGTCTTTGACAAACCAAAACATATACCAACTCTGTCCTACAGACCAGACAACCTATTCACATACAACAAAAAAAGAATCAAATGGAGTTTTCTATTTGGCCTGTGTTTTGCATTTTATGATACAAAGCTTCTCCTTTCTCCTAATGGCTTTACTTGAGCAGCTTTTATTAAGACAACACTTGTTTACCTAAAGCAAAATTACATTCCCCCAGCATTTATTTTTGCCTGACTACTTCCATTTTTACTTTATTGTAATGCATGATTCCTGAACTCCTTTTCTAATTTTTCTAACTTTTACCTCACAAAACACCAAACTTTCAGATCTCTGATGTTCCTTTGTTCTTAAGCACCAAGTAAAATTGTAGCAACATTAACAAGCATGTTGGTTTTTGGTAGCTAGTATTACCATGCTGCTTCCTGTTAAAAAAAAAAAACCAACAAACCCTCCTGTGAGATGAGGAACTTCATTATATTGCAGTTCACTATCCTCTAGTAGGTCAATTATAGCACAGCTGTGAATCAACTCTTTTGCATTACTTAATCCCAAACTGCTAATGATTTCAGGTCTTCGGTGCTCCAAGCACAAATAAATCTCTAAGGTCTAAAAGATTCTCTTAGACAAGACTTTTTTCAAACCTGTTAGCATTTGGGAAAAAAAAAAAAAGATTATTTAACAAGAGTTCTGAGGAATTTCATTGTGACTTACAAGTAACATAAACACTCTGCTTTTGAAGCAAGCATATAGTAAACACAGCCAAATGCAGAATAATGAGGAGGAAAATAAAAATGATTAATCTAGAGCTCCAGCTATAAAAAAAAAAAA
>VXBW01003652.1:117390-120237 GCA_013400375.1 Thinocorus orbignyianus | reverse complement strand
AAAAGGTCTTTTTTTTTTTTTTTTTTCTCTAGGGAAAATCATCAGGACAACAGAGCAAAATAATGTACCTAGTACTGACAGATAATAAGAAAAATATAACAGAGTATTATTGTCCACATTAGAACTGAAGCCAGGATATATGTAACAACTGGCAAAGATTAATACATCTAAGTCCCAAACCAGTGTTGCTCCAATACATAAAAACTGATACTACAGGACTACCTGCCCTTCCCTGTGCATGAAGTTTATTCTATCAGAGGTGACTGGGGGCTTGTTTATTTTTTTAAGAACAAAACCCACAACAAACCACCAAATAATTATTTTCAGTTTTCTGTTGTGGACAGCTTTTCCACAATTTTTACAGCAATTCTGAAGATCAACAGTTTTGGTCACAAGTTCACTTTTGTACCTCAGGATATCACTTTACAGAGATAGCGTCCAAGTGTAATCTGCACTACGGGAATTACTTTAAGTTCTTTGGTTTTGCATTACCTTGTTCTGTGTTAAAAGAGACGTTAACATGCCATATCGATGTTCACAGTACTTGATATATTAGCATATACACATATTCTACTCTACTATGCATTGAAGGTTGACTTATTTAGCAAATAAGCAGTTTTCTCAACAGAATGTCTTTCAATGTTCTCCCCGCTGAACATTTTTCCCCTATGTCAATCATGCTCACAGTATTGCTAACAAGGATGTTCTCCCCAGAGCCCTGCTGCTACTGAGCTGTTATGTGCACACATGCACACCTTCACACTCTACACATTTTAAAAGAAAGCAAGGGCTGGTCAGCTAGTTAGTACATGGCCTGGATAGCCTTGTCCTCAAACTTACACATGTAAAATATCAGACATATAAGGATGGCAGAGAAAAAAAAGCCTACTAATATATTATACAGTGGTCTTATTATATAGAGTTACTGTTTCTATTAGTGTGAGAAAAACACGTAGACAGGATCTTTTCCCTAACAAGTAACTCACCCCAGCACATGTCAGGAACAGTAATAATGAGCACAACAAAATTTTCATATATGGGAAATTGTCTGTCTGTCTGCCTTTATGCTTTCAGCTTATGCTAAAAATGTTACAATTGTTACCTTATTGGCGGTCCCTCAAAATCTCTCAGAATCTCTTGGTATTTATTAGAAAACATGCAGACACTTTCCAGCAAGCACAGTTTGAGGAGGAGAGATTCTGTCTCTAAACTTTGTGGAAGTGGTCAGCCCGGACTGAAGCATTTCTTGACCGCCAAGTTGCTGCAAAACCAAGTCTCACCTCTGCTTTTCCATCTTTATTACCCAACTTCATCTTTATTACCCAACTTCATCTTTATTATCCAGCTTCAAAGTCTCTGCCTTCCTGAACTGAGGTCCAGGCAGGCTGAAGAGGGAGCTCTCAATCTCTACTCAATAAGAAAACAAGGAAAAGGCACATCTCACACTTTCTGAACTGTCTGTAAACTACATGGCACAAAGTATTAGCTTATCTCCTTGGAAAAATGATGACTTTGAGCCTGGGAAAAAAGGACTTTATTAACTTACATGAAACACAGTAGAAACAGACAACAGACCTAATCACTACATTAAGAAGTACTTTTTAAAGGGTCAATATTGAATAATTAGTCCCTGAATGCTGTTAGAAACTCTTACGTACAATTTAAAGCAGAACTTGGTATCATCCTGATAAGTTAAAAAAAGCATGATGGCAGTACCCAGCCAAATGAAAAGAAACCTCGCCATGTAGGTTCTGGTAAAGATCTTATAGGTTCTGACTATGCTTAAAATTTGACCTTTCTGCACTAAATTCACGTTTAAGTCTGAGTCTGTCAACAGTCCTTGGCAGGCAGATTTGCTCTGCCTCGCCTTAGACAAGGTGCAGCTAGGAACTCAGTAGTCAGTGCTCAGCCATGGCAGCGACTCACTGAAAGCTGCTGTTGGCCTATGAGCTTGGGGCAAGAGCTATACGCCGGCACCTCCGCATCGGGCCTCCAGCTCCAAGCACAGGAGGAGCAGCCTTGCACCTGCCTGCCCCAGAATCTACATGTACTTACAAAAGCCCCTGCAGACACGTACGCATCACCCACAACAAAGCTTTTAAAATTTGTTTTGCTGTAATGAAGCCACAGCTTTCAAAGTAGAAAAAAAGACAGAGGAATGTCTTTATACCTCCCTTTACTTTATAAATTAAGTATCACTGGAAATACTACCTCTACCAATGAGCACAAAAGACAAGACATATTAAAAGCTGGTTTAGGATTTTCGTAGTAAAAATGCTCAACGTTTTGCTACTGAACACAAACTGCAGATCTCGCCTTTGAAGAGTTTGATGAACAGTGTCATAAACCAAACAAAATGCACCACAGAAGAATACGCTTCCTATTACTCTCCCAAGAAAGCTACGTGCACATTTCTGCTAGGCAAGTTTGGAAGAGACAGTTCCGCTAAACTTCAAAAAAGAACTGCACGTCTACCAATTTACTTTATGTGGATTTGCAAAGTACTCATCCTAACACCAGAAATCAAAGCTATTTTCATTCTTTTACTAGCAAGAACACGCGCACAGTCCCAATTTTAAAAAGCTGTTAAAGTCTTCATTTTTATGAACATAAGTGTAGAAATTTTACTTGAAAATGAACATTACAATATAAAGCTTAATATTTGAAAGATGACAAAATAAGCTCACTATAGGTTTTTTCCTCTCTTCTAGGAAACTTATCTAACAAATACCTACAGACCACTATGCAATGATTAGCATTAGTCATCAAATCCCAGTACATTAGAAACTAGTAACTCTCAATCACAGTAACAGATGCAGCTCTTTTGCATTTAACTGATTTATGTGG